>JANRMT010062836.1:15597027-15640880 GCA_026402145.1 Polypterus bichir lapradei
ATGCCTGCCTAAATAAGTCACCCTCGCTTCGCTCTTACTTTTTTACCGTTCATTTAATCATGGCTAGTGGCGGAAAAATTATAAAATGGAAGGAGGATTACACTGAGTATGGCTTTACCAAAACAATTATTGATGGCGAATCGATTATTCATAATGCTTGAATTGGTGATCTGTTTTTGTGTGTTAACCTCATATCTTTTCATACTTCTTCTCAAACCAAGGTGGTGCGAGGCTAAAATGAATTGGGATGCGCTGATCAATGTTATCGGTGTACCAGGAAATCATGCATTGACAAAAGTTCCCCTTTGATTGTAATGCAAAGTGTGATTAAATGCATTATTTTTTAACGCGTTATGGAGCACATGCATCGAAGCTTCTCAGCTGTGCTTGTGCTAAGAAAATTAAACATTTTAAAAATAACGTAACACGATTGTCAATGTAACCTTTTGTAAGTAGTGCCTGGAGGATTCAGTGTGGAGAAAGTCTAGAGTCAGAGTGTGTATTAACTTGTGGATTTCTCTGTATTTGGTGGCAGTGTGACGAAGTTGCTTCGGAAGACGGCGTTAGCCGCGGAGCTCAGCTCAGAGCGAAATGAGGTAAATGGGAGGGGAGATGATGACGTGACTCCTCCACCCGCCTTAACTGTCAATCCCCCACAAACACAGTCTCTCGGAATTTGCATAAGCACACCCCTTCACCTGCAATTTTAACTTAGTTACAAAGTGATCAAAACTCTCGTTTATATCCTGCGTCCTCTCATTAAACTTGTATCCCGCATTACCCGTGGGCACGAAAAGCACCAGCGGCAGCCTGTCTATTAAGTTAATTTAGGTTTATACCTCGCTTTGTTTCCGAAGTAGCTGTACTGATGAATATGGTAGTATGTCACTCGCTCGCTTCTTAATGTTTTGCTGCCTTCTCAATTACATAATGCATGTTTTGTTCAGCGTATTTTGGAGCTCTTCCTGGTTTTCTACATAGTGCGTTGACAGTCAGTTCACGTGATTATGTGGGCGGCGTAATGATGTCACACGAAACTCCGCCCCCACGGCGGTCAAGCTCACCTCCATTACAGTAAATGGAGAAAAATACCTTCCAGTTATGACCATTACACGTAGAATTTCGAAATGAAACCTGCCCAACTTTTGTAAGGAAGCTGTAAGGAATAAGCCTGCCAAATTTCAGCCTTCTACCTACACGGGAAGTTGGAGAATTAGTGATGAGTCAGTCAGTCAGTCAGTCAGTCAGTCAGTCAGTGAGTGAGTGAGTCAGTGAGGGCTTTGCCTTTTATTAGTACAGATAATTTACGGACTTATTTGTTTAGATTTCTGTGTATGTGTGGATTACATCCGGTAGAAATTTCATGTCAATAGCCCCATTAGAAATATATTTATTGAGATAAATGTTGACAGGTTAAATACTTATTTTCCCTGCTGTATACTGGATAAAAAAAAAGCTCCGAAACTGAGAAAAGAGAGGTGGACTTTCAGAATATCTGAGACAGAGTTTTAAGACACCTCTCCCAAATATCAACATAAACAATGTACAGTCCTTGCAGAATAAACTGGACAAGCTGAGAACATCTGCTCGATACTTCCACAAATACCGAGAAAGCTATCTGATGTGCTTTACTGAGTCCAGGTTTAAGAATACAGACTCAAATACAGCTGTTGAAGTGGATGGATTTGATTGTTTACGGCAAGACAGAAACCTAGCTTCTGGTAAGAAGATGGGTGATGGAGTCTGCTTTTATATTTTCAAAAGATGGTGCAAGAATATCACTGTAAAAGAGTGCACCTGCATGCCAAATATTGACCTACTCACTGTCAGGCTTCGCCCATACTATCTACCACAAGAGGTTAATCAATTATTTGTGATAATAGTATACATACCGCCACATGCTGATGTTGGAGCTGTAGCTGAAATGATTCTTGAAACTGTTCTTAAACTAGAAATCAAATCACCTGGCCTTTTCGAACTTGATGGGTGATTTTAATTTATGCAATCTAGAATCATTATTACCACATTACCATCAGTATGTGTATATTAGTGCTAAAGGGGACACTAGACAAATGTTATGAAAACATCCTTGGTGCCAAAATATTGCATCATAGATCAGCCCTGGTTGCAGACCACGTCATTGGTCACCTACTACCGAAGTACTAACAGAAAATGAAACGAGAAAAACAAACCATACGGAAAATACAAAATTGGTGCAAGGACAGTATAGTGGAACTACAGGAATGCTTCTCCTGTCCTGACTGGGATATATTGACATTCTCACAGTCACTGAATGAGGCCACTTTCACTGTAAGTGAATATATGAAATTCTGTAAATCTGGATTCATGGATCATTAAAGAGGCTAAAGCATTACTATTGGAAAAACAACATGCTCATCAAGAAAATACTATAGAAGAAAAATGAATTTTACAGCAAAGGATTAACAGGTTAATTAAACAAAATAAAAAGATTTACAGAGAAAAAAATCAAGAGGTGGTTTAATGTTAATAATCCAAAGCAGGTTTGGAAAGGCCAAAAAACAATCGCAGAACAGTGGTCTAGACCAAACCAGAAGCTTTTTTTTTTTTTTTTTTTTTATACCAGATTTGAAACCAGTTATTTCAGCACCCAAAATGCAAAAAGTTAAGGAGATGCTTTATAAAAACACCAGGAATTCTGCTGTGATAGGGTTCAGTTTATCTGAAGTGGAGAAAGGCTTGCAGCGGGCTAAAACAAACAGGGCAGTGGGGCCAGATGGCATATCAGGTCCGCTCTTAAAGTTCTGCTTCAAGAAACTCTCTCCAGTTTTTCATAAGCTTTTTAACTGGTCTCTGACCTGTAGTACTGTACCTAAGCTGTGAAAACAATCAACCATTACCCCAGTTTCTAAGGTTTCCAGGCCAAGTTGTCTGAATGACTACATACCAGTTGCACTCACTTCTATTCCAATCAAATGCTTTGAACATTTGGTTAAAACATTTTAATGAGAGACAAAGTCTCTTCAAGGTAACCACCAATTTGCTTATTGTGCAAACAGAAGTGTTAATGCTCTCCTGGTTATCTTACTTCAAATCTACACTTTTCTTGATCAGCCTGGTTCATGTCAGAGCACTATTTTTGGATTTTTCTTCAGAATTCAATACCATACAGCAACGGCCCTCAATAAAAGTCCTGAAGGGCTGCAGTGGCTGCAGGTTTTTGTTCTAACCCCGTTGCTTAATTAGAAAGCAATTCTTGTCAATAATTTAATTGCATCGCTTGTTAGTGCTTTAACTCTGCTATGTCAGGTTAATTCTCATATCCTAGATTTTCTTCTCCTTTTTAAGGATATCATCCAAATGATTTGAAGGCTAAGATGGATGAGTAATTCTCAGTCCTTCACTTTTTTCTCTTCACTTTCCTTCCAAGTATTTAATTAAACCTGATAGTGCATGATAAATACACACAGGTATAAATGGTAACAAGCTAAAAGGAGAAATGCTGGTCTCTTTTGTTATTTGCATGTTATTGCTAATTAGGAGCAATTAAAAACCAAGAATACAGCTGTTTAAGACTAAAATAAGCAATAAGGATTCAAAATCTTAATGAGCAAGAAAACTAAAATGAAGCAGAAGTGTTACTTGAGTGCTTCTCATTAAGCAATTGGGTTGAAGCAAAAGCCTGCAGCCACTGCAGCCCTCCAGGACCGTGACTGAAGACCCCTACCATAAAGGATCACATACTGATTGGATAACTGAACAGTATGAATTTAAACCCATT
The DNA here is from genome assembly GCA_026402145.1 of Polypterus bichir lapradei. NCBI lineage: Eukaryota > Metazoa > Chordata > Cladistia > Polypteriformes > Polypteridae > Polypterus > Polypterus bichir. The sequence goes on from JANRMT010062836.1 coordinate 15,600,788, forward strand.
TATCACATTATGGATTCAGGACTTTCTTCTAAATTGTTCACAGACAGTCAAGGTGCAGGACTCTTTTTCAAAAGTCATTCATCCAAACACAGGAAGTACGCAGGGGTGTGTCTTATCACCGTTACTGTTTACTCTGTACAAAGTGACGTGAGACAAAACAAGGACCACTGCTCCATTATCAAATATGCAGATGACACCATGCTCATAGGACAGAAATCTGGGGAGGATGAAAACCACTATCTAAATCAAGTGGACTGTATGGTAAACTGGTGTAATAAAATCTTTCTCACTCTGAATGTAATAAAGACCAAAGAAATGATATTTGATTTTAACAGACAGAAATCTGTATGTTCACCCACTGTTGTTTTGGAGGAGGAGATAGAAATACTAAATAAATATAAATACTTAGGAACTAACTTAGATAACAGTCTTAACTGGAATGCAAATACAAAAAATATACTCTAAATGCAATCACTGATTATTTCTCCTCTGCAAACTCAAGCTGTTTAAAATAGACAAGGACCTTATGTTTTCCTTTTATCGGAGCGTAATTCAGTCTGGTATCACTTTCAGTTTTATTGCCTGGTTTAGTTGTCTGACAAACCAAAATTTAAAAAAGATCCAACTGATTACTAAGCATGCAGCTAAAGTTATTGGGACTGATGTAGATGATCTGGCAAATGTATGTCAGAGGACAATGCTAAAGAAACTAGAAATAATCTGAACTGATGACAGACATCCATTATCTGTAGAACTTAACTTCAGTAAATCAGAAAGGATAGTTGCTTTGAAAACCCACAAAAAACGCTCCAGAAATTATTTTCTTCTTAGTGCCATATTACTTTTAAATGAGGAATATCTGAGAAAATAATTAAGGTTTGATATGTATCCTGTAACCATTTTTGTGTAAATATGCATTATCAAACTGCCTTACCTTAAACTGTCTTGCCTCTATTTCTTTTGTTTCATTTTTTTCTGTCTAGTTATTAGATGCAACTGAGAAGGCAAATTTCACATTTTCTTATATAAACATGACTAAATAAAGCAACCTTGAACCTAGCAGATTCATTGAAGAGTATGATTCTATTCATATCTAGTTTATTAAGAGTAGACCTAAAATTTAGTTACGCAAAGGCCAAATTAAAAATGTGGGTTTTTAGGAGTTTTTTAAAATCATCTGCAATGTTAGCCTGATGTATCTCTACTACTAATGTATTCCAGATTTTTGGTGCATAAGAACAAAAGGCTGCCTTCTTTTATGCTTGTGTCTTGGAATAATACATTTTTAATAATACTCTAATAGAAGATCTAAAGTTATGATTTGGAACATAGGGGCACTCCAAAATATAGAAAGGAGCAAGATTATTTAAAGTCTTATATACCATTAGTAGTATTTAAAGTCGGTTCTAAAGGACACAGGTGACTATTGCAACAATGCTAAAACTGGTGAGATGTGCTCAGAGAAAATGTTCTGCTACTACTCACTCTTTTTAGGTAGGGGCCACCCTAATATCACTGCTCTTGATCCCTCACTTTCGCTATATAAGTGAGCTAAGAAGGCTTAGAAGAAGGAGATAATTTGTTTTCTGTGGAGTTACGAAAGTACTGCTTACTAATTAGATTTACTGGTTTTGTTATTTTCTTGTTTCTGATTACGGATTCTGATGTTTGATTTTCATATTGGAAGTTGTTTGGTTAGGATTGCACTTTAGGCAATCATTTCTGTCTTTCTATGCAGTGTCAAAAATATCATATCCATTGTGATTCAATGTTGTTTAATAGTAAAATGTCAAAACCCTCAAGTGGGTAAATACTTTTTATAGACAATGCATGCAAAACTTGAGTGATGTAAATTTAATACTAATTTTAGGACCAGGAGTAAAAGCATTTTATCGATTTTCCTCATTTACGAAACTACTTCTAAATTCACCAGGATATAGAAGCGCTGGTGAGCTGTCCTAACTTGCTAGCCCAGAAGATGACAGTCAAGTAGTCATCAAACATGCACATTCCTGGAAAGGTGGAATGTTTTGGAAGCACTGCAACAACAATGAATTTATAAAAAGATATTGATTTGACAGAGATGCAATAACATTTTGAAAAAATATTGTATGTTACGTGATTACTCCATCTATGCAGAGAAGCTATGCACTGTTTGGCAAATTAAAGTGTTGGTATCATTATTTGTAAAATGCAGCTTTGCAGTAGGGATGATTTGGCTATGTCACAACCATTTCTCAAATTCTGCACCAAACTTTGAATATCCTTACCATGCATGAGGTAATACGCGGATTAATACATTTCCTTACCACCTCATGTGAGGTAATGTAAAAGCAAGCTATATTCATACAAATCGGCATGCAAATAAATATCATTGCCCAAAGTGTGGATAAGCACGCATAAGTTTCAGGTATCAACATAAAAACTGTACTGTAGTAGCCAGCATATTTCTCTGAACATAAGAGTTGGATGAATGATTGAAAGCCAAATGTTACACAGGTACATTGAGCTTTGCATTCTATGGATACCTGTAACATTCTGTCTTTTCAATCTGTTTGCTTAGGCTGAAAAGAACTGATTCATTTGGTCTGTCCTCATAACACCTACTTTTCTCTCTTGGAATAAACCCAAAACTACACACAATATTCCAGATGTGGCCTTTCAAGTACTTGCAACAACTGAAGCATGGCCTCTCTATATTTCTCATCCAGCATGCCCTTTCACACAGTTTGTGTAAACTAAGGTTCTTATGTCACAAGCTGTATACTAATTAAAAACAGAAATAAAACATAAAACAAGAGAAGGTTTTTCCATTAAGATATAGCTGCAGTACATCTAGATATTCACTTCATGTGAATGAAAAACAAAAAACAGCATTAACATTGAACTTGAAACAGTATAATGCCAGAAGTTTCATAAAGGTTGGAAAATACATGTGGAAAGACAGCAGGTACATTTTTGTTGAATGATAGGTACATGAGCTCTCTTGAAGTGTTATAAAAGTTTTAGAAGTTTAAAAATGTAATGCCAAATGGCATTTACTTGGGAACATTTGGCAGGGAACATCCACTAAGGCTGCTGACAGGTTTCTTAAAATAAGTCATCTTCAAAACTAATGTGAAGAAAGTCTTACCCATTTCTTTAGCTGACTTAGACTGGTGAGGGTATACTATGAAGAAACAAGTAAAAAAATGGTTCAGTGATTTCAACCTCCAATACTCTCAGGAATATCCAGAGCATTCATTTTCCTTTCTTTTTGTGAAAATAAAGGATCTTACCACAGCCTTCAGTTTATTTTGTCAAAATCCTGAACATGAGTTGACAGATATGCAGTGCTACTTAAGAGTAGTGGAAACACATCTTAATATAATATTTTCTCTTTCTGACTGCCAAATCCCATTCAAATTTTTGGGCTGATACACAATTGCAGCAGTATATTCTCTGTCATGTATTAAATTATATCACAGACATAAGTATGACTGAGAGAAAAGAATCTGGAAGTGCAACTCCAGTTTGCAGTTATTTCATCAGATTATGAGCAATTGGACTCCTCAAAACACTGCCAAATGTCACAGTAAAGTATGTAAAATGTTTTTAATGCCTTACTGTTTCTAATCTATATTTCTGGGATGACAGTGATTGGGAGTAATAAATTTAATCATATGGTATCACTTTTACTGAAGAGACATTTTAATGCATCTCCCACGTGTAGTATACACATTTTGCACTTTTGTTCAAAAGTTTAAAAACCTCTGCTGCAGGCTATCCAGTTTGAAAAATGTCTATTCAGGATCCAAAACCATTCAATTGTTCAATCTCTGTGGGTTTATATATCTTGCAAGCATGTAAATTGTACATTTTCTGATAAGGAAAAGAACCCTTGCACCACATTATTTAAGTCATCTTCTTTACCCATCTGCAATCTCACCTTGGCACCTATAATGTAATATTTGCTCGTTTGTCATTTTTTCAAAATATTTCTGGAAGTAAAGGTAGATAATATTATAGGCTCTTTTAATCTTCTTATAAGATACATTCCCTGCTATCTAAATCCACTCAGACTGGAACTTGGAACATCATTATTAGATAGCTGATTTCCATTTTTAAATTTTATAGATTTGGCCAAAAGTTATTCACTTGGACTTTAAAATCACAGAGTTTTCTCTGTAATACTGATATTTTTTTGACTCTCCTCAAAGGTACAGTCTTTACTACCCTTTATTCCTTGTGTATTGTGATGAAAGGCAAAACAAATAAAACTAAAATAAAATGAAGCAATCGAAACCCAGAGGCAAAAATTACAGTCAAAATCCAGGCAAGATAAGAAAATAAATCGCAAAGTAATATAATAAAGGTTTAGAAGAATTTATCCAAAGATGGGATAAAGCTCAGTGCAAATGCTGACCTTTTTTCCTGTCTACTGATGAATTCGAGGTCATGACCCCAGAGAACCTGCCAATAGAAATACGGGACGCAACTCTAACAATGGTATGCAAAATGGCTTCCATAATAGGAAAAGGCTATAAAATCCCAAAATTCAACCCTGATCAATTCAGCGCAGTTAAAAGTATCTGTGACGATGCGGGTTCTGCTCCATGCTCCCATCTGGCTTCTGGGGAGCTCTCAAATCCGACACTGTCGGTAATGTCACCGGTGAGCTAGACAGTGAAAACATCAACAGTGAAGCAAGAGGATGGTGCAAAAAGTGCAGAGTGCTTTTATTTAAAAACAAAACCAAAAACAGTATTCAAATAAATAAGTGCAGTGTCTCAAATAGTTCTTAAATAAATAATTCATTAAAACAGGCGAACTGTGGAGGTTAAAATCCAATAAATAAATCCTTTTTAAAATAAGGTTAAAACAATGGCTGGAAGCAGTCTTTTCTTAATACTCCGGTGCTTTTTTCTTGTTACTGGCGGCTCCCCTGCTTTTCCAATACGAGCCCTCGAAGCAGGGGAGTCCTCCTACCAGCAAATGCAGCCGCCTCCTATTCGGGTCCGGTAGCCTTCCTATACCCGGCTTGGAAGGCTCCAGACTTGGGTTCCCTCCCTAGTGGCCAGGGCGCTCATGCTGGGGCTCAACACACCCAAAGCCTCCTTGACTGCCACTACCATCAAATAGCAAGTCAATTCCTCTGCCGGTCACTCCAGCTCCTCAAAATTGCTCAGCTGGAGTTACTGCTTCAATCTGCCCCCAACAAGAGTTGTCCAAACACTCCTCCTGGGCTATCCTACCAGCCGCATTTAACCTTCAACGAGCCTGCTGTCACACGCACTCTCATTCGCTCACGCACCGGCTTTCTCCTTCCTGCCACCTTCTTCTCCCTTAATCTCCGTTCCAGTTCTTTCCTTTTTTCTCCCTCCTTTATCTGCCTCGCACTTCTGCCATAGATTATTGGGATGTGGATCAGGCGTGGTGATTAGCAGCTCCCAGCTTCAATCACAGGTGCGCCTGGGAACCACTCCGGTCACACTACCACGCCCCCTCTTTAAGCCACAAGTGTGGCGATTATCTATGTAAAACTGGCATTTTCAATTTGAGCTGTGGACCTGCTATACCACAGTATCCTGACCAAATTCCTTAGGTTATGATTTGGTAATCTCACTTTCCAGAATCACAAACTCTAAAGGAATCTCTGTACAGCTTCTAAAATAACTGGTGCTGACCTTACACAGTTTCATATTGTGCACTCAACCAGATGCCTATGAAAAACTGAATCCATCACCTCTAATGACAACCATTCAACTCATCCCCTGTTTTCTTTTAAGCCTTCTGGAAAGCTCACCACAGAGCCACACCACTCGCTCGCTCCAAGGACAACGTCTTGCCCCAGGCCATAACGTTACTGAACTCCCAGTTACCTGATCCTTTTGTTACCTTTTGTTTTACATGAAATTGCACTGTAAACTACATTTTTTTCACTCTTATGTACTGTATCTATTCATTTATTTATGCTCTTTATTTACTTATATTCTGTTTTATTTACTGTACTGTGGCACAAGAATTTCACTATGCTTTCATAGTTTATGTGACAATAAAGATCTTTAATCTGTAATCTAATTTATTTGTTTTGAATTTTGGAAAACAAATATTAAAGGTTTATTTATATAATGAATCATATTTTTTACTTCTTTTATTTATATGCTATATTCCTCTGTAATCTTCAAAGTTCAAGAGCTATGTTTAAAATTGCATGAAAACTATTTTAAATTCTAGTTTACATTTTAGTTTAAATCTTAGCAAGGCAGAGCCATAACATATACATTTTTCATTTGAATTAATACAATAAATCGACAAATTTAATATAATCACAAAATGTTATGAAATTGAACTATAATGTTTATGTCATGATTAGGGTTTGCATGAATTCATTTGATATTTTCTAATGTCTTGAACAGTTTTTTAGGTCTTTCTATCACCGCCATTTTGAGAGTTGCCATTGGGGTGGCTTCCCGTGTTGCTAGGGGTTTAGCTTCTGTTGTTGTGACACTAGGCGTAATCAGGATAAAAGGCTGGCCGGGGGTTCCTTTCATTATCCAATCTGCTGATACAAACATTCTAAAAAAAATACTTAAAAGAAATCTTTTGTTATAGTTCTTCTCATGAGTTTCATTTGGTTTGAATTCCCTGCTTTTTCAACATCAATTCTTGTCTCTCTTTAGGATTTGGTAGGCTAGGTTTATTTTTATTTGTTTTGTTTTCATTTTCAACTGCTTTTCCCACTTTGGCTCAGTAAATAAATCATCTGTCTGTTTCTCAGGACAGATTATCTTTACATAGGAATTTTTCCCCACAATTCCTATTTATTGTATCCACATGTATGCAATTAATGCAATATAACTATCCAATCAATGCGTGACCTCAGATAGGCTATGGAGAACTGCTTTAGCATGGCTAGAGTGAATCACATGGATTGGTGTTGAACAACAGAGAATCATATTTGCCAAGTTTTAACAAAAGTGTTAATGTAAGCCCATTTGGGAAATTATTATAATTTAAATTAAATCAGCTTTTATAGATGCATTCAATAGCTGCAGTCCTTTGCTGCTGATTTGAATGTTTAATTTTATTTTGCCATGTCTGTGACTTTTATGCAATAGTTTGTGGATAATTATTGTTATTATTATTATTTTATTGTTGTTTGTGTTATTGCTGGATTGTGCTAACATGTGAAAATATTATAATAAATATAAATAATATATATACCATTTATAAATAATTTAAAACAATAGAATTGTACAGTCATATTGAGTCCGACTGTTTGTAGGTCTGCATTGTTTAAGTAGAGGCCACCCCCAAGATTTACCGCCCTACCGCCCTAAGTGACTGCCTAGTTTTCCTAAATAATAGAGTTGGCGCTGTTTATGGACAGGAGATAGAAAAATTTTGTCACATAGGCCAAATAAAATTGGACAATAGGTTTAAAAATATAGGTTATAAAAATATAAATAAAGATAAATGTAAATTAAATGATAATGAAACAAGACACACAATAATTATATACAGTATGTATACTTTACATGAAGAATATACGATAGAAAAAGTCTTGTTTAAAGTTTCCTTTTATAAATATTTATAAGTATTTGCTGCCCTTAGATCCACTAAGTTCATAGTGTTCAAAAAGAAGCCTCACCCTAAATTCTGTTTGTATCATAGTTATTTTTTTCAAGATTACTGAACAAATTATACATTAATTATAATTCATGTTGCATGCTCTGTATAATTTTATTTTTTCATGTACTTATTTATTATTATTACACACGACATTAAACTTGATTTGATTGTTAGAGAATCTAAGGGCTCTATATGAGCTGTAAGTAAGCAAGTCCATTAAAAATTCAGGTCCAAAGCCATGGTGGGCCTGACAAATGTTATGTGTCTCAGTTCTGGTCCATTTTGTTGCAAAGAAATTACAATCAGCCCTCCTACCATAAACAAAGTTCTAATTTACATAATTAAATTTTCATAGAGCCCGGGGTTTGTTTCCTGCCTTGCGCCCTGTGTTGGCTGGGATTGGCTCCAGCAGACCCCCGTGACCCTGTGTTAGGATATAGCGGATTGGAAAATGACTGCCTGACTGACTTTTCAGAGAAAATCAACCATAGCCTATAGGTATTTAACTAGGCATGGAATGTTAGGTTCAAAAAAAATTCTCATTAAGTGTTTGTTTTACTGCAAGAAAACAACACTTTTCAATCAAAATGTGTAGTATGCGATGTTTATCTAAATGTTATATCTAAAGAGGTTCTGTTAAATGATATACAGTACTTAATTCCTAAGAATTGATCCATCTTACTGTAACAAAGCGAGCTTTTAAAAAAGCAAGTGATTATTTCAAAATGCATTATATTTAAATGCATTAGGTCACAAATTTAACCACCTTTTGCTAAACAGTAATGGAATAGGGAAACAAACATAATCAGAAACAACAAAACAGGCAGAAACAACTGAAGGATGAGAAGAAAGTGCAAGAGTCAAGTCAAAGCAAGAGTATAATTATGCCTTTCTTTTAAGCACTTTGAGGTTGCATAACTAAAGGAAGATAGCAACGTGTTTAGTAGACACTGAAGATTTATAGTTTGGGGGAAGCGGAGGAAACAAACAATATCTGAAAAATATAGCTTTCATGAAATTGCCACCTGCTTTATTATCATAAATGATATATCTGAGAGATAAAAATAAAACTCAATGTAAATTAAAACCATAGTAAATAGAGTAACTGAAATTTATAATTAAGTATTGTGTGTTCATTTCTAATGATAGGTTTAACAAAAACTTATGAACTTATGAGGATGGTTTAACAAAGCTTTAAAAGGCATTTAAATCTCATCATCAAAACTATAATATCTGAATAGGAGCAACATATTTGTGGCAACACAGCATGTCATGTTTTCAACCTTTTGTAGAAAAATGGCAGCCTATGCCAAGTGGGTCATTATTCAGACTTTACTAGGTATTTATTGCATATTTTTAGAATTGTTTTCTGACTGCTGACAGCATTGAAGGCTAATGCTGCAGGTGTGATGCCGATATAGACATTGGCTATTTTATTAGGTACACAAGTTTAGTAGTTTAGCACATAACACATGATAACACATTGCATTTAGCATATTTTTGTCACAGAAACATACCATTATGCAGCACAAATTATGTATCATTTGGCTACCACACACTAGTAAAGATATTTCTGTATTATAAATCTCACTTTCATGAGGAATAAAGAATACAAAAGAACATTTCACAAAATAACTAAAGTAGGTTTATAACAGCCACAAATGCAAATAAGATAATGATTCATTTTTATTTGTATTTTTAATTTTTCTTATACCTATCGATTTACCTTTTCTAAACGTCATGTACTGTATATTTTTGGTTTAGTATGGGAGAAAAAGTAGGCATAAAAGTCACAGTATTTTCCAACTTTGCATTTGCATCCCTGTGCACCCTAGAAAAGTGACCCTTCTATGAAACCTTTAAGATGCATTTTTGCTTTCTGGATTTTCCATTTTACTGTATATTTACTTTGTATTGTCCATTTATGTATGCAAATGAAATTGTCTATACCTCCCTTTTCACCATATTATATTACTAACCTCTTAGTAAACTGTACTTCTTTCACTGCATGTCAAACGTTTTAACAAATATCAAGAGGTTAAAGGTCTATTTTGGTTTGAATGCTGTTTTTAATATTGATAACTCTAAAACAATGTTATCAGACTATCAGTATGACATATAATGTCTTTTATATGAGTAGTACTAGGGTGTTGTACCGTGTTAGCCATTATGAATGTAGAGAAGAGCCAAGCAAAATGACACCTTTTATTGGCTAACTAAAAAGATTACAATATGCAAGCTTTCGAGGCAACTTACATCTTGCCTGAAGAAGGGGCCTGAGTTGCCTCTAAAGCTTGCATATTGTAATCTTTTTAGTTAGCCAATAAAAGGTGTCATTTTGCTTGGCTCTTCTTTATATGAGTAGTTTAAGCTATTTTATTTTTTATCATTATTCCATCTGTAAAGTTTATCTTTCAGTTCAATTTGCTTAAATTTGATTTCATTCTCAATATATTTTTCCTTGTTTACATAACACATTTTGGATGTGTCAGTTTACCGCAATTGTCACAGTGGTGATGACATGGAAGTGACAATATAAATATGTCAGGAGTTTCAGTACATCAGGGGATACAAAAAGCCCTAAAAAAATATCGAGCATAGTTAGTTTAAAAGCAAACCAGATCCTCATGTCAGGTTTTTGTTTTTGTTTTAACATTCTTTTTACCTCTGACTTTCAATTCTCATTTTTATGGAAGATTATTCATGTCAAAATGAAATGCAATCCAACCTGTTAACTATGTTGAAATGCAATACATATACAAGTGAGACATTTTGATTTTGTCACAGTTTTGTCGTGTCAAAATTAAAAACATATCAACCAAACAATTGATTGCTTTTTACTACGATGTGCATTTTTGTCAGTTTAAAATGCAATAGAAAAGCATATTGTATTTTAATTCATGTTCATAGATCAGCTGTCGTACCTTAAAGCAAAGCAGATGTTTTGCATTTTGTTGCTCCGTGTGTATTGCATTTCACTTCAAGACCACACATTAATCATGCCAAAACTGAAACTAATCAAATGACCAATCAGCATCAAAAGGCTGGGCATAAGGGTGTCAATAGTTAGGGAAAGAGGCGCATTGAAAAGCAACCAATAATTTGGTTCATATGTTTTTAGTTAAGACTCGATAAAGCCATGTCAAAATTAAATAGCCGACTTGCATATGTATTGCATTTTAACTTAGTTAACATATTGGATTGCATTTCATTTTGAGACTAAAAATCTTCCATGCATTTTGCCCTTTTCATCCCTGGTTACCTTGTTATATTTGTTTATTCTGTTCTGATCCCTTGCCTGTCCTGACTATGATTACACCTACATGCCATCTCCTGTTCTTCTCAATAAATTCTTATATGCAATTTTTTTTCTTCCTTTGAGACATCTTTAATACAGTGCTGCATTGGGGGAAAAGTTTCTCTGACTTATTTTCATTACAAGAAACCACACTCAAACAATTCAGTTTTGTCATTTTTTTCTTTCAAAAAAGATCACTTAGAACTCATTGAAGCTTAAAAAATGAAACAGATCCCCATAACATCAGTTTATTTTCATATTGTCAACATTAGATCTGCTTACTAAGTCATTATAAATAAAATGCCCACACTACACATTGCCAGTTTTGCTTTTCCAACTGTCAAAATGCAATTCTTCACTTTGGGTCTCTAACTTACAGGATTCTCAAGTCACTAAGACTAAAAATCTTTCTGTTTTAATGGCTGTTTCTCACTGACATTGTATTATGTTTTAAGGACCAGTTATCTAGTTTGTGTTGAGACAATAATTGCCTGAACTTTGTGTCAATTTCTCAAGTCTCTGAAAGCTTAGAATATGTGTCAGTTAACTGGTGATATGACAACTTGAAGTGTACATTTTAGAATATTATGCTCTCTAACCATGTTAATACTTGAGACATCTGTACTTTCTAGACTATAAATGTCTCTTGTCCAGATACTGATTTGGTACAAAATCATATTTATAGGAAGCTTTAAATAAGGCAAAGTAGCATTTAGCACTTTTTCAAGTAAATCATATTACAGGTCATGGCCTTTCTGTTATTTTGTGTAAAATATACTAAAACTATCCAACATGTTTTAGTGCCATGTGGGTAATCATCTCAAAAAAAAGACTAAAATTTCATGTGAACAAAAGAAGCATGAAAATCAGCACCTACAGCATCTACAACATTGGAATGAAAAGATCTTTCCAAAATGTATCTCACATTTTATTGCTGTTAATAATTTTGTTCAGATTTCAATTCTGCTTATTGTTAATTTTTCAAGAACCTTAATATAGTGTTCCATTTAATAAAGAAAATTGTATTTGGTCATTGCAGACCTGTTTTAGAATCCATTAGGTCATTGCAAGCTGTGAACAAATAGGTCACTACTGCTGTTATATTGGTAATCTCCTTTCAGTAATAGCAAAGCATACTTTCCATATTAGATGAAATAACCCTTATTTGTTGATGTAACAGTAAATATACATATTTTGTTTACCAGATATATAAGATTCATTGAAGGAAAAAAAAACTCTACTTCAGTACTTGGCAGTATTAGTATGCTACTGTGGTCACTGATTTACTTTTAGCTTTACACAGGAAGAGCACTCTCAAGCTACAATGTTTCTCTCTCTGCACTTGGGAGCATACAGTATGTATTTAATGCATATATTTAAATATCTCCTACAAATACAAAGTGCTAAGTAAATTAGAAACACATCATTTAAGCCTGCTATTGAAGTCTGAAGCAGACGTGCATAACTATACCTATAAACAATGATTTAGTGAAGGGCATTTTGCATTTCACATTACTGCTGCCTCGTCTCAATGATTAGGTAGCTGTGCGACCTTCTGTAATGTTATCGGTTATCTATATCTCAACAGAATTAGATCAAAGTTAAATTAAGGATCTTTGCTTTAACATTAGTTTTTAGCTTTAGAAATAAACTACCAGGAAGATTTCTTCTGTACAGGCATATCAACCTTACAGGGCATGGCACAAAAACATTGGTGTTTACTGTTAGCAGAAGAACACTAATACCATAATGGGACAACTGCTGGTTCAAATCTTCAAACTCCTAAGTTCCCACTAACTGGTGTGCCGTATATGCATTCAACTGTTTGGTTTTCTACAGATTCTCTGTTTTAAACCCATCTCGAAAGATATGCTGGTTAATTAGAAACTCAAAGTTAATCTAATGTTAGTGATTTTTTGTATTGAAACAAAATATCTTGTGATAGACAGCCGGCAGCTCAATCCGGCCGGGATGTCCTTGAACTGGAAGAATGGAGGAAGGCAGGTTTTTCAGAACACTGCCTCCCCCAGAACACTAGGTGGCAGCTCCCCTGGATGGTAGCTGTACCCCAGATTCCCTCAGGGCATCCTGGGACATGGACTCTGTTTTCTCAGCCCTGTTGGGTGCCGCCAGGGGGAGCTCATAAAGGACCTGGGAACTCATACAACCCAGAAGTGCTTCGAAGTCAGGAGGATGGAAGCCCACAGTACTTCCAGGCTGCCTAAGGACTGATGATTCATCATTTGACCTGGAAGAAGAGGAGGAGCACTTCCGGATCAAGGAATATATAAAAGACTGGTTGAGACCCAGCAAGAGAGCCGGAGTTGGGAGGGAGTGTGATGGAGCTGCTGGGAGGAGAGAATTGTATTATTGTGATTACTGATTATTGTAATTGTGGTGGTTGTGGTTCTTTGGGGCACTATATTTAAGAAAATAATTAAAATTCTGCTTAATGCTTTTAAACGCGTGTCCTGAACATCTGTCTGTTGGGTTTCATGGGGCAACAGCAACCTCTAGTGTCCACAATGTACACAAGAAACCTAAAGGATGGTTGTGCAAGGTATTACACTGGATTCAGATAAATGTTGGGGCACCAACTAGGTTGCCCTATTTCATCAACCAAACAAAAATAAACTCAAACAGCTTTTGATTACACATATAAATCAAATAAAGGGTCATTTCAGCAATCTTGCCACGCTTTTCGGATCTGAACTGGAGATCCATATCTGTTGAGCATCAGTCCACAATGAGGTGCCTCCTTCTCTGCATGTGAAATACAGTATATAGTCTTACAACCGAAAGGGGGTAAGTCAGATGCCTTCATTGTGCATCTTCTCTGTGCTGTGGAGACAGAAAGAAACAATAGTATTTGCGCATTTGCGACAGCTCCCTGTCTATTCACGGGTGATCATTAGACGCATGTATGGGTGAACAGTGTAACATAACGGTGCCCATAACCACCTTGCCACACATAAACACCACCACCCAATCTTCCAAATAACCACAGGACAAAACAAAGGCAAAATAAAAACAAAAATATGAAACTAACCACACTTCCTGAGCAAGCTAGAACAATGTAGAGATCAGTATCAATGGAATTCAGACAACTATGTTCTAATTGACAGAGCTGAGGCAGACAGTTCTTAATGAATTTAATTGAAGTAAGGGAAATTAAATTAAAAAATGATGAATATAATCTGTTGAAAGTGACTAGCTTTAGGGTTTTTCAGAGGTCCAATAATAGAAGTATAGCAGTCACAGAAAGTGACAGGCTTGTGTTCAAAAAGAAAAAAAAAAAAAAGGGGGCAATGCCAAAACATATGTAAAAAACTGCCAGGCAAAACAGAGTGTACAGAGGTGGTAAAGTGAGTCAGAGGAGAAACCCATTAAAAAACATTTCCAAAGGGTATGATAAAGTCAATTAAGTATTTTTTGTTGTGTGAATTGATAGTTGGGATTTCTAGAACAAAATCAAACATTCCTTAATATATCATAACATTAAAGAGTGTAAGCCAATGGAGAGATTATTGATCAAGAGTGAAATTAGGGGGAGGAGTTTGTAGGAGGTATTTGTAGAGTGGAGAGTAAAGGGAGAGATAGGTTTCTTCTTGGGTAAAAGGGAATGAAAAAGTTAGTACAAATGTTTGGAACGAAGAGGATCAGATAGTGAAAAGCCACATACTTGTATCCTGAGCAATTACTTAAGTTGTTATCAGAAGAAGAAAAATGAAGTGAGATGGTTGAAGCAAGTCTGCAGTGACTAGATCTTCATAATGTCTGAGGCATAAAACAGGTCTTTAAGTAGGTGAACTCCCAATGCCTGAACCATAAATAAGGTCTTCAAATAGGTAAACTACCAATGTCTAAGCCATCAAACAGGTGTTCAAGTAGGTGAACTCCAAGTTTCTGATAAGGGGAAAAACACAGCCTGCCACCAATCAAAAAAGGTCTATTGTGCAAAATAGGAGTACAAGTATATCATCTCATGGAAGGATCAAAATTAGAAAGGAGTGACTTGACTTTGCACCAATATTTAGTAGGGGGTAGGAAATGTAATGCAGAGCTAAAAAATTTAAAACAAGAGTTTTAACCAGAGTTATGGGTGGCAATAGTTAATGTCTCAAGAGATAAAATGAAAACAAGAGGGGAAAGAGGGCATCCCTTCCTGGCCCCTCTGGTAATATGGAAAGAAGGGGAGTTGTGTGAGTTAGTCAGGATAACTGCAGAGGTTGAGAGGTATAGGGCTTTAATCAGGATGGTATAGGATGGGCCAAAGCCCCTGCTATCCAGGGCCCCACATAAAAATTGCCAGGTCAACAAGAGTGAATAAAGAAGTGATGGTTAGCTATATCTAAAAGTTTTTTGCCCACATAATTTACAGAGTTTTGCATCTGAATACTATAGTATAATCACATTTACTAGGGATATCTAAACCACTTTTGTATTTGTGTTAATATTCAAGTTTGAAAGCTAGTAATTCTTAATGTAAACAATTGTCAAGATTTTTTAGTTTCATCTTACTTGCTTAAGTAGCAATTTAGGAATAAAATATGAAAATATATTAAATTACTAACAAACTGAATTTAACAGAGTCAATTCTTTATTTTATGTACTGTACAAGATCCAAATGATTGTTACAGTTTAACAGAGTGTTTTATTTACCGGTAAGATTACAACTGTAATACCAAATGCTGTTTCAAATGAGCAAAGCAAAAATCTGGATTTAAAAACTAAACAATTACAATTTTGAACATTTTTACATTTACTAGTACTGAAGTAAAGGTCAGCAAAATATCAAAATACATGCACTTCCTTTAGTCAATAATTGATATTGGAGTTTAAACATGAATCTAAACTAAAGAAAACATTTAAAAATAACACATACCTATGAATACAATTAGCATGCATTTTATACACTAGCAAAAATCTAAAGCCAAGGTGAAGGTAGTATACAAAGGCGTGTTCTGTACTGCTGGCTAGTTCACATTTTCATGTCCATCTTTAAATAATGTTAAGTAGCAATCTTATGCCCCTCTCACTGTTTTAATCAGGTTTTAATCTGAACCTGAATCTGAAGAGAATGCATGAGTGCTCATAAAGGCATATAGACCAGGAAGGGTGAGTTGTTTTAATGTTCAGACCAAAATACTGGAAAATGCATTATGGGAAAACAATTACAATTGGATGAGGTAAAAATAGTATATATATAAACAAGTATAAGTAAAAACAAGAAAAGTAAGACATATAGTTGCTGTTCCCGTGAATAAGTCAGTGTGAGGTAAGGCTTAGGGTAGGCTAGGAAGAAGAGCATTTTAACATTTTAAAATGGATCCTTTAAGTGATTCTTCTAGGATCAAAGGAGCTTTTAAAGATAAATTTGCCACAATAATAGCAAATTGTCTTAGTTTGCAAACAACTGGCAAAAACATTCTTGACTTGGGTGATTGCTACCAGCAGGTAAGTAAAAAATGTTTGCAGCTGAGTCATTAAGCTTTTAGTAGGAACAGGGAAGCAAAGTGAAGAGAACACTTAGTGATAAAGCCCTATTACCAGCCCAAACTGAATTCGAAACTGTAGATTGTGCAAAAAAACAAAACATGCTCAAAAAAGCAAAGAAAACAATTTACAAAATGCATAATAACAAATGCAAAAGGTACTTCCAAACGTTACTGTGATTCAGTGTTTCTCAAACTCAGCCCTGTGTCCGCAAGGTTTTTATTCTAACAAACTACTGTTTTTAATTGGACGCCTAGCCTAATCTTCTTCTTCTTTCAGCTGCTTCCGTTATGAATTGCCACAGCGGATGATCTTGTTCCATATCTTCCTGTCCACTGCATCTTGCTCTGTTACACCCATCACTTGCATATCATGTTTCACCATATCCATAAACCTTCTCCTAGGCCTTTCTCTTTTCCTCATGCGTGGCAGCTCTATCTTTAACATAATTTTCCCAATATACTCAGCATCTCTCCTCTGCACATGTCCAAACCAACGCAATCTCACCTCTCTGACTTTGTCTCCCAACCATCCAACCTGAGTTGGCCCTCTAATGTACTCATTTCTAATGCTGTACATCCTTGACACACCTAATGCAAATCTTAGCATTTTTAACTCTGCCACCTCCAGCTCTGACTCCTGCTTTCTGGTCAGTGCCACCGTCTCCAACCCATATAACAAAGCTAGTCTCATAACTGTCCTGTAGATCTTCCCTTTCACTCTTGCTGATAACTGTCTATCACAAATTACTCCTGACACTTTTCTCCACCTTTTCCACCCTGCCTGCACTCTATTTTTCACCTCTCTTCCACAATCCCGGTTACTCTGAGCTGTTGATCCCAAGTATTTAAACTCTTCCACCTTCGCCATCTCTACTCCCTGCATCCTCACCATTCCACTGACCTTCCTGTCATTCACACACATGTATTCTGTCTCATTCCTACTGACCTTCATTCCTCTCCTCTCTAGAGCATATCTCCACCTCTCCAGGGTCTCCTCAACCTGCTTCCTACTATCGCTACAGATCACAATGTCATCAGCAAACATTATAGTACAAGGGGACTCCTGTCTAATCTTATCTGTTAACCTATCCATCACCATTGCAAATAAAAAAGTGTTCAGAGCCGATCCCTGATGTAATCCCACCTCCACATTGATTGCATCTGTTACTTCTACCGCAGACCTCACCACCGCCACACTTACCTCGCACATATCCTGTATAACTCTTACATACTTCTCTGCCACTCCCGACTTCCTCATAAAATACCACAACTCCTCTTGAGGCACCCTGTCATATCCTTTCTCCATGTCCACAAAGACACAATGCAGCTCCTTCTGGCCCTCTCTATACTTCTCCATCAACACGCTCAGAGCAAACATTGCATCTGTTGTACTCTTTCTTGACATGAAACCATACTGCTGCTCACTAACCATCACCTCCCCCTCAAAGTACTCTTTCCATCTTCTCAACACACAACAGCTTTTCCATTCTTCATCCTATTCATAGCTGTCCTTACTTCCTCCTTGCTAATCCACTGCACTTCCTGATTCACTATCTCCACGTCATCCAACCTCTTTTCTCTCTCATTCTCTTCATTCATAATCCTCTCAAAGTACTCTTTCCATCTGCTCAACACACTCTTCTCATTTGTAAGTATGTTTCCATCTTTATCCTTTATGACCCTAACCTGATAGACATCTTTCCCAGCTCGGTCCCTCTGTCTAGCCAATCGGTACAGGTCCTTTTGTCCCTCCTTAGTGTTCAACCTCTCATACAACTCATCATACGCCTTTTTTTTTAATTTTGCCACCTCTCTCTTCACCTTTTGCCTTATCTCCTTGTACTCTTGTCTACTTTCTGCATCTCTCTGACTATCCCACTTCTTCTTGGCCATCCTCTTCCTCTATATACTCTTATGTACTTCCCCATTCCACCACCAGGTTTCCTTTTCCTCCTTCCTCTGTCCAAATGTCACACCAAGCACCCTTCGTGCTGTTACCCTTAGCTGTCTGGTAATTCTTCATTGCCAACCAGTGCCTGTCTTACCTTCTCCCTGCACTCAACCTTGCAGTCTTCCTTTTTCAACTCCCACTATTTGATCCTTGACTCTGCTCTCACTCTCTTCCTCTTCTTGATCTCCAACGTCACCCTACAGACCACCATCCTATACTGTCTAACTCAGTGGTTCTCAACCTGTGGGGTGGGCCCCCCTAGGGGGGCGCAAAGTAACAAAAAGGGGGGCACGAAGATGTGAAAAAAAGAAAACAAGAATCAAAAATATGAAAAAAACATCTGTTGAAACCAAAACAAATTAACTTAAACTACATTCTGATACTAGAACAATAAATATAGAGCTAGATAAATGTCGATAAAAATTAAGTAGGTATAATAAAATATGCACTGTGGACTTGAACCCGGACACAGACAGACGGACATCGTTGGCTCCACCACACACTGTTTATTTACACTATTATTTACAAGAATTACGTGCACTCACAACCCCAGTGCCTCTAGCACCGATCCCCCAAAGTCCAGGCCACACAGTTCCACTGCCTTTCTCCTGGCCGCCTCCAGTCCTCTCTCCAGCTCCGTCCTCTTCCACCCGACTTCCACTACTGACTGAAGGGAGGCGGCCCCTTAAATAGGAACCCGGATGGGCTCCAGCTGCTTCCCGGCATTCCTCCGCAGACACGCCCCCGTGTGGCAGAAGTGCCGGCTGCGCACCCGGAAGCCCTCCGGGTGTCCCCTGTCTTCTTCCCCCCAGCACTTCCTGGTGTGGCGGAAGTGCTGGGCTCCAGGTCTCTACAGGCACCGGGGCGCCGCCTGGCGGTGGCCACGGGTCCCTACAGGGCTGGGCTTCCAAGCCCTTTACCCGTGGCTCCCAATGTAACCAGGGCGATCGCCCCCTCGCGGTCTGGAGGAGGTACAAGCCCTCCTCCGGTCCTCCTGGGCGTCCCGGCCGGGCTCCAGCCACGGCCGGATGCCACAGCATCTACATTTCAAAAAAATGTTTGGGGGGGGCGCGATTAAAACTGTTATGAAAACTCGGGTCGCAAATACTTGAAGGTTGAGAAACGCTGGTCTAACTACACTTTCCCCTGTTATCACTTTGTTACCACCAATTTCTGCCAGCACCCTATTGGCTAACAGTACTGGTGGCAGTTGTTGTTAACTCGGGACTTGAGCAATCTGGTATGGAAATCTGTATTGTTGTCCGCATGTTGATCTTGGGAAAATTTTACTCCGGATGCCCATCCTGATGTAACCTTCCCTATTTATCCTGATTTGGGGCCGGCATGAAGAAACACACTGGTTTCTGCATCACCTTATAGCTGGGTTGGATTCCTAACCTAATAAAGTAAGCAATTTTTGCCCAGTCTCTGTCTTTTGGATCCAATGTAGAAATGACACAAATTTGGTAAATTTGTAGTAGAATGTAAAAAGAATGTATGTGTGTTACATGAGGATAATGTAGTGGGTTTTTTTAACCTTCGTTTTTAAGATTTTGATCATCATGATGATTTTCATTCTACTTTACCAGGCATTCTGGTTATTTAATCCATTATATACCAAGGAGTGCATTAGTGGTCCTGATGCTGAAGTAGTTGCAGCATGCAGTGTTGTTTGCCTGGATGTCTCCTTTGTTCGTTATTGTCATTATCAGGATGTAATTAATGTAGAAAACTTAAGAGAAAAAGGGCATATTGATAGGAAAATAGCAACAGAGTGTTAAGCATTTAAACCTATACCAAAAAATACAAGTATTTCTAAATGTCTTATAAACATAAAAATCACACTGCTCTGTTTTTCTGAATCCAGAATAAGATAAGAGAGAAAATAAACAGAAAAGACAAGCTAATTAAATCAGTTAGACATAAAATGACTTACTAACTGTGAAACTGAAGTTGGAATAAAAGCCTGAGGCCACTGTGGGCACCCAGGACTTAGTTTGAGATCCTCTGCTATAATTGACTACAAAGACAAGTTTGGTTTCTTCAAAAACAATTAGAGGAACAATTGGAGTAAAAGATGGTGCCAAAGCAGGGTGTTATGGTGTCACTGTCTGTTAGTTTTGTCACTTTGGTTTATTTAAAAAGGTATTATTTATACTGTATATGTGCTGTCATGTTTCAGCCAGTTTCAGTTTCTCCCCTGGTTGAGGTTCAAAGTCTTATTTCATGTCTTTTTTGTCCATTTTTGTGCAGTTAACTCACGTTAAAGTTGCTTTTATTGAGTATATGCATTATTCTTTGCATATAATCTTGGCTATGTTCCATGTGTTTTGTGGGTGGTCTCCCAAGAGGTGAAGCCACCTGCCAATCATTTTCCTCCACCCTATATATTTGGAAAGACTTCCAAAATTCCTTGTGGTTCATTTAATTTTGTATGTGCTCTAGGAGTTTTGGTGAATTCTGATGCATTTACAGTACTTTGAGAAATTTTGGGATTTTTGGATGTTCTTCCTCTGTTTTTTTACTTTGTTTCTGAATTGTGCTTTGGGACTCTGTTCGCCATTTTTGCCTTTTGTGCTCCATGGAACTTTCATTTGTTCAAGAACATTTAGTAAAAATAAAGCTCATATTATACTGTATAAAGATTCTTCAAATCCCTTTTTGTGCCTAGCTGGGGATTTTGACGATGTCCTGTTATTCGCCACCTCCAGTGGCCATTACTGGAAATGCTTTTGGAACTTTTTTTGGGACTTATGTGCTTTGAGACTCCCAGTCCACAATACATTCCAACACATTGGAAATAAGATATTCAGTGTCAAGTGGATTTCTGCCATTTTTTGCCTTCAACAACTAAGTTTTTATTTATTGTTTCACTGCATCAGGGCACTAGGTCTGCAGTGTGAAGAGGGCAGCTAAACACAGGAGAGGAGAGAAGTGCAAGAAAAGCGGCATTCCAGAGAAGTAACTTTTCTCTGTTTTAGGAGACATGGATTTCGCCCCTTCTCTACTGAATAATTTTCTTTCAAACATCTGATCACAATGCAACAAAATAAATGAGCTGTAATTACATGTGAGCTCTAGGAGTCATGAACCTCTCATTTCAGTGCTTTATTTTTCCAAGACTTGACTGAATGATTTAATCCATAATGCAGCAGTCAGTTTCCCGGCATATAATCTTTTAAGTGCGATCAAAGTTATGATCTCTGCAACAAACATAAAAGTGACAGAGTGTGCATCTTAATTAACTATTCAGGGTGCACAGATGTCAAAGTGTTGGGAAGAAGCTGCTTGCCTCATCTGGAATTTCTGACAATTAATTCCAAACTGTTTTATCTGCTCAGAGAGTTTGCATCTGCCTTTATGATTGGGGTTTATGTTCCCCTTAATCAAATACAACTATTGCAATGCAGCTTTTAGCAGATCAGGTCTCAGCTGCTGAGATAAATACTCAGATTCCACAGTCATTAACATGGTGACTTTTATAATTCCATCTTGGCATCTAAGCTCCTTAAATATAAGCAGCTGGTGAAATGTGCTACTAGGGAGGGAAAAACTTTGGACCATTGCTATAGCTCTATCCCAAATGCTTAACATTTATTTGCATGGGCTCCTTTGAACATCTCAGACTATGTCTTTATATTTATTGCTTCCTCTTATAGGCAGAAATTAAAATCAGCAAAACCAAAAACGAAACAGTGTCTAAGTTGACTCGTGAGGCTGTGGAGAGATTACAAGAGAGTTAGGACAGGACTCAACACCAGGGATTGTACAGAAAAGCCTGTTCTGTATTAGATGAGTATAAAGACATGGTTACTTCTTATGTAAATTTCTGTTAGGAAAACTGTGTTAATAAAGATATCAAATACAGTAATGACAAACTGTGATTTTCAGAAAGTTAAAACAGCTAAAGAATAGGCTTACAAAAGGGAAGATAAGGCTGTTTACAGAAAGGAAAATATTAACTATACACAGCAGTTAAAGATGCCAAAAGGTAATATAAAGTCAAGCTGGAAAATAGTTTGTCCACTAATGATTGTTCTTCTTTTTGGAATGCTCTACAAATGATTACTGCTGATGAACGCATATCCTTTGTCCACGGACTATTCCTTCTCTACCTAATCTGAGTTACCTCTGTTACAGTTCAACTCCCACTTGACGCATGACGTCTGATTGAAATTTCTTAAAGATTCGAGCTCAGGCACTGCCTCTCCCTCTATACTAAGAAGCTGTGCTGATCAGTTAGCCCATGTGCTTATGGACATTTTCAAGCAGTCTTTACCTTGATTTAAAGTCCCAGTCTTTATCAAAGAATACACAATCATCCTTGTAACTAAGAAGCAAAAGATTTTCTGTCTTAATGATGACAAATAAAACATTTGAATGTCTGATTTTCAAGCATCTCAAGTCTGTCACAGATTTTTCTCCTTGACCCTCTACAGTTTGCATACTGTGCCAGCAGGTCAGTGGGAGATATAGTAAACATGTTTGTACACTACATCTTGCAGCATTTAGACTTTCCAACTACTTACTGTATGCCAGGATCATATTTGTGGATATTAGCTTGGCATCAGTCACAGTCCTAGACCCTGAGCACAAGGCTCCCTCAGGACTACGTTCTGATCCTTTATTCCTCTCTCTCTCTCTCTCTCTCTCTCACTCTTGCCAATTTTTGCCCCTCCAGACAAAAATAAATTGTAATTTAGTAGGCAACTCAAGATTAATTTAGGCAGCGTGAATACTAAAAAAGTAAGCATACAGCATTGTGTAAGGGTGCATATGGTTGTAAAACTGTAGCAGCACTAATGTAGAATAATATATGTGGAGCTGTTCCGCGCAAAACTACAGGAACATTGTTTCAGACAAGAAATATAATAGTTTGCAGAATGGCCCTATATGCAGTGGAATATTTTCCCAGATAGCAGGGAAGTGTATAGTCCATCACAGAGGCAGAATGGGTCATTCACAGTGGTGCAGGAGATGTAATGTGTGTAAATGATGCCTTGGAGGGACAGAAGTCATCACTATCACTGAAAAGTAAAAAAATTAAAAAAAGAAGCCAAAAAACTTTTATTACTCCAAACTCATTGGCTCATTGTTTGTGTCAGGTCCCTTGATAGGCAAAGTAGTGACACTCTTGTGCCTCTTATTTTTTTTCCTTTTCTTCTTGGTCTTATTCATTGATTTATCTGTGCTGGTGACCAAAACTTAATCTGTGAATACTGAGTGTCTTTATCATTAAAAAACAAAATGTTTACTTATATTAGATTTGTGTATTACAATAAGAGTTGTTTTACCTAAATAAAACATACATTGTAATAAAAAAGGTTAGAAACCAGTCAACCAAAACCACAGCCAGTCCAGTAAATCATAAAAATGAGTTAAGGTTCATTAAACATATCCAACCCTTCCTAATGCAGAGATCCAATTAATAATGAAAAGCTCATTACAATATACACCAGTCAGCCACAGCATTAAAACCTCTTGCCTAATATTGTGCAAGTCCCCTTCATACTGTCCAAACAGCTCTGATCCATTGAGGCATTGACTCCATAAGATATCTGAAGATGTCCTGTGGTATCTGGCACCAAGACGTTACCAGCAGCTCTTTTAAATCCTGTAAGTTGAGAGTTGGGGCCTACATGGATCAGACTTGTTTTTCTTTCAAATCCCAGTGATACTCAATTGAAATGAGATCTGGGAAATTTGGAGGCCAAGACAACACCTTAAAGACTTTGTCAAACTAATCCTGAACAATTTTTGCAGTGTTGTAGTGTGCATTGTTCTGCTGGAAGAGGCAATTTCCATCAGGGTATACTGTTGCCATGAAGGAGTATATGTGGTCTGCAACAATCTTTAGGTAGGTAGTATGTGTCAAAGTAACATCCACATGATTGCCAGGACCCAAAGTTTCCCAGCATAACATTGCCAAGAGCATATTTGCATCTGCTGGCTTGCCTTCTTCCCATAGTGCATCCTACTGCCATTTCTTCTCCAGGTAAATGGCACACTCATATACAGCCATTCACATGATTTAAAATCAACCTAATCAGACCAAGCCACCTTCTTCCACTGCTCCTTGGTCCAGTTCTCACAAAAACATTGTGAGCACTTTCATCAATGTACAGGGGTCAGCAAGGACACTCTGACTGATCTGCAACTACGCAGCCCGATGCGCAGCATGTTTTGATACACTGTGTGTTGTGACACCTTTCTCTCATGGCCAGCATTAAGTTTTTCAGAAATTTGTGCTACAGTAGCTCTAATGCAGCAACAAACCAAATGGACTAAATTTCTCTCCACACATGCATCAGTTAGCCTTAAGCACCCATAACCCTGTCATCAATTCACAGGTTGTCCTTCATTGGACCACTTTTGGCAAATATAAACCACTGCATACCAGGAACAACTCCTCTGACCCAGTCATCTAGCCATCACAATTTGGCCCTTGTCAGATTTGCTCAGATCCTTATACTTGGCCGTTTTTCATGCTCCCAGCAATACACCTTCAAGACCTGACAATTCACTTGCTGCCTAATATATCCCACCCATTCTAAGGTGCCACTATAATGACATGATGAATGCTATTCATTTCACCAGTCAGAGGTTTTAATGTTGTGATTAATCAGTGTACTTTACTTGTTATAAACTGAAACGCTGAAAGCAACCAAGAGAACTTATTTTAGAATAATATGTTTGCCTTATTATAAAAAATGTCCCACAAAGTTCTGCACAATTTATTATACACATTAAGGTAATATATAATTTTCCCATTCCGTTATGGAGGATCCATTAGGATTCTTTCAGTTGGCAAAGATTACTTGATGCACTAATAATGCTGTGTAGGAAATCAAGGAAGTCACTGTTGGTGTATCTCTAGATAATCTAACCCCATCCATATGGTGCAACAGTAGGATTAGCAAGGCTTGTAAAGCTGACACCATTTGATCAATTTTTAAAGGTCTGAAATTAGGATAGTCTCAAAACATATCACCTAGCGAGGCCAGAACTACAGGGCATCATTCACAATTACAGTCCAATCACTGACATATTTGAGAAAATTTAAATCTAAATGGATGTGTCCAATGTACAATTTCAAAATAACTTACAGTGTGCTTTTGCATGAATTGATGAAAAGTGAATGTTAAGAATAATCAAATTCCATTTCTTGCCTGAGATATCTCTTTATCAATGTTCCTTAGGATTGTGTAGTGGTGAACACTGTGACATTAATTGATAAAATGTAGAAACAGCAGTATTCTCCTCATTACAAGTTAAACATTTTGAAGTCTAGACATTAATGGAGAATTTGTGGAGTTAATTAGATTACTTTTAACAAAAGTAAGTTGGTTGAGGGAATACCATGCTGACAACAAAGTCAGTCTAAGTCCTAGGATGCAGACACCTAAATATCAAGATCTCTGAAAGTACAAACTTAATGCTTTCCATAAATTAAAATATTGTATAATTAATGGAGGGCTGGAATATGAAATTATCCTGTAATGGAGCTGCAGGGGCATCTTTGCCTTTAAGCATTTTCTACATTCGTTCCATATTTCTTTATGTGATTGATATAAATTGATGTTAAACTGATTATAACTACATTTATTTTCATCAAAATCCCCCAATACAAAAAAAAATCAGTGTCCTTTATAGATTTAAATACTTGTGCTGAATTCATTTCTGAAATTGGAATTCCTTTGCCATAAACCGTTTCCACGAGTTATCAGATGCAGTGAAGAATGCCAAGTTATGTTTGTTTTATGCCATAAGTAGTTTTGATGCTCTGAATATTATTTGAAATATATTTTGGCAGTTTTCCACATTCTTAATGTTAGCTGAAGTGGAAACAACCCAAAAACAAATATTCATTGCACATTTTTTGCACTCAATCAGTATTTTTTTCTGTCCTCTTATTCCTTCAAAATAGTCATGAATTTATATTTAGAAGGTTAGAAAGAAGCCTTTTAATTGTCCAGAAGAAAAAAAATGTTGTTTAAATGTTTTTTACAGAAATATGCAAGGTTGGGTTGATACATCCATTGTCCAGTGTTAATTGAAGACAGCAAGTAGAATAAACATATTTACTGACAATTTTTGTCTTTAAATATTTGATGCTTTTGTAAGCTCTTTTACGTGGAAGGCAAAGAAGTAACATATTAAAATCGTTGCATTACAAAGACTGAAAGCAGAGGGTTGCTTGGGGCTACCTGACTTCCAAATTTACTACTGTATTTGCTTGTGAATATTTGTAGTTTGGGACAATGGAAGGAAGTATAAAGCACTGAGAATGTAAATGGATAACCGCTTGAAAGAAAATCTTATGCTGTAGTCCTTTTTTTATCTTGTCATCGTAGTTGCTAACCTAGCTTACTTCAATTCTCTGTGCAGTTGCTTAGTCTAGTTTCAGTTGCAGTGCTTTTTCTTCAGTTATTTTTAAGAACAGTTTCTGGTTTTGACTGAAGAACATTCAGAATCTAGACAGTGGTTTCTTCATTTGTTAATATGTTGTGATTCTTCTAAGTTCCTGTTTCATCCACAAATAACCCCAGTATCAAGCTCTGTTTTTTTTCCTAAATGTACTGCTTACAACCGTTATTTTCTTTTTTGCCAACAATTCTGCATTAATTTTAGGTACTTGATTCCTTGCCAAAGAAAAAATAGCATCAGTGATTCAGTAAATTTAACAGTGAAAAATACTGTTCTGTTTAAATTTTTCACTCTATAGATTACATTGTTACAGAGCATAGGCAGTATTTATCTTTCAAACCTTTCTGTTTGAACCGTTGTTATATTACACATGGAACAAAATGCACTTGCCAAAAACCTACACTGTAGTACTTACAAAGGCAGATGGGATTCTCAAACAAAAGGTCACGTCTGGGGACAACCCATTAAAACGTGTGTAGTGAATAGAGGTGAAACCTGACACGGCAAAGGCTACAGCCAAAAGGCTTTTTCCTAAAATACCCACCCCATTTTCACAAGTCTGTGCATTTTAAACACGATTGCCAGGGTTTCAGGGCAAGAGCAAAAGATACTGAACAAAAGACTTGACTCTGAGAGAAAATAAAAAGACAATATTGCTGTTTTCCATTCAGGAGTTCAGTACTACTACGTAACTTAATGTTAATAATTAATTTGCAAATAGTAATAAGCAACAGTGTAGACAGACAGACACACAGACACACAAGTAGACTACCGCAGCAACTGGGCTCCTCATGTTTGAGAATTGCCTCTGTCTGCTACAATATCTTTCTGTCATTTTAAATATTGCATCACTTCTTCTTCTTTTGGCTGCTCCTGTTAGGGGTTGCAACAGCGGATCATCTTCTTCCATACCTTTCTGTCCTCTGCATCTTGTTCTGTTATACCCATCACCTGCATGTCCTCTCTCACCACATCCATAAACCTTCTCTTAGGCCTTCCTCTTTTTCTCTTGCCTGGCAGCTCTATCCTTAGCATCCTTCTCCCAATATACTCAGCATCTCTCTTCTGCACATGTCCAAACCAACGCAATCTCGCCTCTCTGACTTTGTCTCCCAATCGTCCAACTTGAGCTGACCCTCTAATGTACTCATTTCTAATCTTGTCCATCCTCGTCACACTCAATACAAATCTTAGCATCTTTAACTCTGCCACCTCCAGCTCTGTCTCCTGCTTTCTGGTCAGTGTCACCGTCTCCAACCCATATAACATAGCTGGTCTCACTACTGTCCTGTAGACCTTCCCTTTCACTCTTGCTGATATCCTCTATCACAAATCATTCCTGACACTCTTCTCCACCCATTCCACCCTGCCTGCACTCTCTTTTTCACCTCTCTTCCACAATCCCCATTACTCTGTACTGTTGATCCCAAACATTTAAACTCATCCATCTTCGCCAACTCTACCCCTTGCATCCTCATCATTTCACTGACCTCCCTCTCATTTACACACATGTATTCTGTCTTGTTCCTTCTGACCTTCATTCCTCTCCTCTCTAGAGCATATCTCCACCTCTCTAGGGTCTCAACCTGCTCTCTACTATCGCTACAGATCACAATGTCATCAGCAAACATCATAGTCCACGGGGACTCCTGTCTAATCTGTCAACCTGTCCATCACCATTGCAAATAAGAAAGGGCTCAGAGCCAATTCCTGACGTAATCCCACCTCCACCTTGAATGCATCCGTCACTCCTACCGCAGACCTCACCACAGTCACACTTCCCTTGTGTATATCCTGTACAACTCTTATATACTTTTCTGCCACTCCCGACTTCCTCATACAATACCACAACTCCTCTCAAGGCACCCTGTCATATGCTTTCTCCAGGTTTACAAAGACGCAATGCAACTCCTTCTGGCCTTCTCTAAACTTCTCTATCAACACCCTCAAAGCAAACATTGCATCTGTGGTGCTCTTTCTTGGCATGAAACCATACTGCTGCTCACTAATCATCACCTCACTTCTTAACCTAGCTTCCACTACTCTTTTTCCCATAACTTCATGCTGTGGCTCATTAATTTTATCCCCCTGTAGTTACTACAGTCCTGCACATCTCCCTTATTCTTAAATATCGGCACCAGTACACTTCTTCTCCACTCCTTAGGCATCCTCTCACTTTCCAAGATTCCATTAAGCAATCTGGTTAAAAACTCCACTGCCATCTCTCCTAAACACCTCCTTGCTTCCACAGGTATGTCATCTAGACCAACAGCTTTTCCATTCTTCATCCTCTTCATAGCTGTCCTTGCTAATCCATTGCACTTCCTGATTCACTAGCTCCACGTCATCCAACCTCTTCTCTCTCTCATTCTCTTCATTCATAAGCCTCTCAAAGTACTCTTTCCATCTGCTCAACACATTCTTCTCGCATGTGAGTTTGTTTCCATCTTTATCCTTTATCACCCTGACCCGCTGCACATCTTTCCCAACTCGGTTCCTCTATCTAGCCAATTGGTACAGGTCCTTTTCTCCTTCTTTAGTGTCCAACCTCTCATACAACTCATCATACACTTTTTCTTTAGCCTTCACCGCCTCTGTCTTCACCTTGTGCCTTGTCTTCTTGTACTCTTGTCTACTTTCTGCATCTCTCTGACTATCCCACTTCTTCTTTACCATCCTCTTCCTCTGTATACTCTCCTGTACTTCCCCATTTAACCACCAGGTTTCCTTTTCCTCCAACCTCTGTCCAGATGTCACACCAAGTACCCTTCTCGCTGTCACCCTTACTACATCTGCTGTAGTTTCCCAACTGTCTGGTAATTCTTCACTACCACCCAGTGCCTGTCTCACCTTCTCCCTAAACTCAATCTTGCAGTCTTTCTTTTTCAACTTCCACCATTTGATCCTTGGCTCTGTCCGCACTCTCTTCCTCTTCTTGATCTCCAACGTCATCCTACAGACCACCATCCTATGCTGCTTAACTACACTTTCCTCTGCCACTACTTTGCAGTCTTCAATCTCCTTCAGATTGACTCTTTTGCATAAGGATGTAATCTGTCTGTGTGTATCTTCCTCCACTCTTGTACGTCACCCTATGTTCCTCCCTGTTCTTAAAATATGTATTCACCACAGCCATGTCCATCCTTTTGGCAAAATCCACTATCCTCTGACCTTCTTTATTCCTGTACTTGACACCATACCTACCCATCACCTCCTAGTCTCCTCTGTTCCCTTCACCAACATGTCCATTGAAATCTGCTACAATCTGCACTTTCTGTCCCTTGGGTACACTGTTCATCACTTCATCCAACTCACTCCAAAAATCTTTTTTCTCATCCATTGCACACCCAACTTACCGGGCATATGCACTAACAACATTCATCATCACACCTCCAATTTCCAGCTTCATAATTATTACTCTGTCTGACACTCTTTTCACCTCCAGAACACTGTTGACATACTGTACCTTCAGAATAACCCCTACTCCATTTCTCCTCCTATCCATGATAGAACAATTTGAATCCATCTCCGATCCACCTGGCCTTACTCCCCTTCCATTTAGTCTCTTGTACACACAATATATCAACCTTCCTTCTCTCCAACATATCAGCTAACTCTCTCCCTTTACCAGTCATAATGCCAACATTCAAAATTCCTACC
This sequence comes from Polypterus bichir lapradei, assembly GCA_026402145.1. Taxonomy (NCBI): domain Eukaryota; kingdom Metazoa; phylum Chordata; class Cladistia; order Polypteriformes; family Polypteridae; genus Polypterus; species Polypterus bichir. The sequence continues at coordinate 15,631,236 of JANRMT010062836.1, forward strand.
CTCAGTTCCACTCTCTTTACCTTGCTCCTCTCCTCCTGCCTCCAAACATGTCTCCCCCATCTCCTTCTCCTTCTTTTTCTTTGGCCAATAGTAACCCAATTTCTTCCAGCACCCTGTTGACTAATAGTGCTGGTGGCGTTCGTTGTTAACCCGGGGCTCGACCGATTTGGTGTGGAAATTTGTATTGTTGTCCGCATATTGATTTGGCAAAATTTTAAACTGGATGCCCTTTCCGACGTAATCCCTCCCATTTATCCGGGCTTCAGCATGAAGAAACACACTGGTTTGTGCATCCCCTGTGGCTGGGTTAACTATTGCATCACTATATGACATAATACCAAAGAGAGTTTAGATAAGCTTTGTGGTCGATGGAGATATAACGTCTTAAAATACTGCACCTATTTTGTTGTCTGGGGTTTGTTTCCTGCCTTGTGCTCTGTGTTGGCTGGGATTGGCTCCAGCAGACCCCCGTGACCCTGTAGTTAGGATATAGCGGGTTGGATAATGGATGGACATTCATGTTAAATTTCTCTAGTTATTCATTTAACTATTTAGCCTCATCTCTGCTTCTGCTGGTGTTGTTGGGCAGATTTGTTGATTCAGGTGTTTTGAGTACTGAAATCTGCATCTCCTGTGGCTCTTTGTTATCTGCTCTCTTACCAGAAGTCCTTTGGACAGAGTGTGATGCACAGTTTACGTCAGATGCATATTTTGCAAATGATATTTCCATGAACATAGCTGCCAATTCTTTCAAACTTACATTATTCCCTAAGCTATCATTGTAATGTTGAATGACACAGAGCACCTGCTGCAACTTATCATTCATATTTACCATTCGTTCATTTATGCTGTTAAATTGCAATGTATAATCTGATGCCGCAGAAAGTTTTTTCCATGCCGTCAGGTTATGTTTATTTTTAAAACAGGTTATGTTTATTTTTAAAATGTGCAATGAGCTCAGTGACTGTGCACATGTGACACACATACAGTATGTCTAATAGGGTTTTTGAGGAGATCTTTTGACTGCAAAGAGTTCATCTTAATCAAGCTTGGTCTCTGTTGGGCCAGGTTAATGAGAGCATCTTTACAGTTCAAAATCACTGCCCCTACTTTGAATGCCATCTTCATGAGGCATTGGATTTGTTTAGAAATGTATCACTCAGAGAGCAATCTAATTGTTTCCACCCTGTTTTAAGCAAAATGGTTGTCTCCGGTCATATATATTATACGTCTTGCCTCAGTGAGACTAACTAGACTGGGACTGATGATGATTAGGAACTAATCTAAGCTAACATTCTGGTTAACACTAATAAATAGGTGTGGTGTAATGAAGAGGTTATTTAATTGAAAAGACACATTCAATGATGTCACCAAAAGGATACTGGGTCAAGAGATCAAGTTCTGTTTATTACATAACTTTTGCATTCATTGACATTCTTTGCTATAAAAATCAAATTTCATACATGCAAGAGTTTGTCTAAGCCTCTACTCAGACCTCTAATCCAACACTTCTATATTCTTCTGCAATGTATTTTTGATTACTCCTTATACATCCTGTTATGGTTTATTCTATGAATGGCATAAAAAAACATTGATTACCTATTTGATTGGAAGACGGAAATATTGTTTCCCATTTATGGTTGCCTGAAGCCTTTGGTGTTCCCCCCCACCTTAATTGCAATATTTGTAAACTTGTGGGTTTCCCATCGTTGACTCACAGTATTTAACATTTTGTCTTTTCTTTTGCCTTTCTTAATTTTAACATTTCCTTTCTATGAAGATACTGTTTGTTAAGATCAATGACTACTAAAATATTGTTGACATGAGGGTAACATTGCCTAAGATGGAAACTTTACAACAATGGCACCAATCAATAACCCTTTCGCTAAATCCCTTAACTAAGCAGATCACATAAATAACTCTATTGTTAAAATACAAATGAATGTATTTATTGCTATCCAAAATATGATACAGTAGTTCAGTGGCTTCCAATTCCAGTTCTAGGGGTCCATCTGGCAGCTGGTTTTCATTCCAACCAGCTAGTCTTTTTACCTTTCTTATTCTGCACTTAGAAAAGAGAAGTTGTGTGAGATTTATATTCATTCAGGACTGGGATTGGAAACTACTGCTGCATTTACTTGAATAAAATGTATGGCTGTGTACTGTGAAGCAATTTAATGTTTTCCAACCCATTGTAATCCTTATAAATTCAATTAACAACACCCATTCTTTAACAACACAGCTAAACTGTACTTGTTACTTTTTCTATACATAATGTAAGAGAAAGTCATGAAACAAGATCTAAAGTTGTAACATAATATTCTTTTGGCAGTTCTATACATGATCTGATAGTTTCCCAAGTGATATTTTTGCATTCATGGCTTTCAAGATTCATTATAATTTAATCTGTAACTGTTATAATAATCTTGAAATGCTATTCATTTTGAGTAAAATTGCATTTTCCCATGTCAAGCTCTCTTACCATATAACTGGTAATTCAGAAAGTAAGTCGAGAAAGAATATGCCATTGTTACTGGATATACTGTATAAAAGTCATTCAACCTTCCATCTTCCCCACCCATTTATTTAGAGTAAGGTCCTGAGGCAACATCGGGTATAGGGTGGGAACAATCACAAGACAGGGCACTAGCCCATATACAGTATAACTCATTCCAGAAGTAACTGTATATATTAAAAGACTATACATTGTGCTGTCTGCTTTGTTAGCTACTGATTCAAAACAACAATGTAAATAACTGAGGATGCTCTTAGTTCCGTGGTAACATATGAGCTAAATTATTTGACTTACTTGGGTTTTGAAAAAACAAGGGTCTTAATGCTAAATACACAAGGCAAGCTCTTTTTAGCTACCATACCTGGCTTTCCATTCAACCCTGATTAAAATAATAGTTTGTGGTTGAGAATGAAAGGCTTCTGTTGCTTGCAATTTTGAGCTTAAGACATACTCCCTCTTGGCAGCTGCTGCAGTGGCTTGGTCCAGAGAAATGAACTCCCATTCAGTAGCAGTAATAGCCTCACAGCTGTTGTCCATCAGCTCCTAATTACCACTTCTGACCAGTTCCTAATTTAGCAGTAAGAGTAATTGAATCAATCTGATGAAAAATAAACATCAGTACTACAATTAAACAGTCAGCATGTAGGCAATCATTTTTTTTCTACCTAGTTATTATAAAATGCAAAACTATTACAAAAACAGTGGTTTCAAAATATGTACAAATCAATAAGTAGACATTTCACATTCTTACATGCATGGTAAGGGAACCCTACAATGCCTCAGCAATCTGTAAAAAAAAATGCAGGTACAGTAAATATGTAATATATAATCATTGTGTTTTAGAACAAAAATTAATTTTTTTCTGATGCAAGTACTATTTGCCAATACTGCGTCGCCAATGAGTACAGCACAACAGCTTTTCAGCTGCCTATTTACTGTTAATTGTTTAAGCTTTAACTGTGTAAGCTACAGTGCAGCCCCTGAAAAGGCAAATGGATGTCTTTAATAAGATTGTGATGTTATTATTTTTGTTAATACATTTTGTCAATACAATGTGTGTTTTATCACTAAAGAACACCTAATTAATTTGTAAGAGTGATCATGTGTGCAGTTAAATAGATCTCATAATACTAATGGCCAAACAACCAGTGCACACTTCAGAATTAGCCTCTACTCTTGTCTCTTCTTGGTTACCATTGAGCTGGGCCTGCAAGTATAGGTAACAAACTTGTACCCAATGTAAGAGCCAATCTTAGAAAGTTAAAACTTTGAGTTAAACTCATATTAATGTTTGCTTAATGTCAATAGAATGAAAATGTATTTCATAGTCATAGACAATTGTATAGTCTTTTCCCCCTGTAAGATAGAACTTTCTTGCTATAACTAAGATACAGTGTGATAATTGAGTCAGTTGTTGTTTAGAATAGGCTCCAGTACTCAGGGACTTAAAGACCCATTTTCAAAATAGAAATGGGTTAGGCATACAGTGGCATAAAATGGTTCAGAAATGTTTTAAACTGATTTGTAACAATAAGAAATGTAACAAGATTTATAAGCCTTGAACAGAATTTCTCTTAAACAAGAACGTTTCTAATGTTTTGCTATTTTAATTTTTTCTTTTTTTGTGTGAAATGTTTTACTTTGAATTTTAACTAAAATTTTTAAAAATGAAGATATTTTGTCTGTGGAATCATTTCAACATGTCAGGCTTTTATTGAATCTCATTTTTTATGCTAGAGCTGCTGAACTTTGGTAATTTTAGGAAAATGCAGCTACACCTAATTTAGCAGTGTAATGATTCATTTAGCCAGTGGAATTGCAAAATTTCTCTCAAATAATATAAACGTGAAAAAATAAATTTAAATAACAACATAGAATTTCTCACACCTGCAAAACAAAAACTGATGAAATACAAAATCAAGAGGTGCAATGCTTTTATGATCAGACCCCTAATCAGGATGAAAGAATAGATTAAAAAGATGTAACCTGAATATAAACATAAGTGTACAGGAAAAGAGAAAGTTGAACAAATATGCAAACAAAGAGGAATTCCGGAAATTGCAAACAGGCCTCAAAAATAATAGATGAAATAAGGAACATAGGTGAGATTGAACAACTGGAAAAAAACACAAAATGGACAAGAAAAGCAGCCATTCGTCTATTTCTCATCATTCATTCTTCCATTACATGGTCACAGGCAGCTTGAATGTAAGGCGGTATGTGCATGAAAGTATGAGAAAATATATTACAGAGTACACTCAGACTCTTTCGTATTGGGTGAATTTAGGGTGTAACAATGACTTTGTTAGGATGTTGCAGGAAATCGGAATGCTTGGAGGAAACACCTAAACATGTAATAGTGTGCAATGTTCTATACTTGTAGTGAAGATAATGTGGATCCAAGATGCTTTGAGTACTGAGATAACAGATCTGTCCACTACAGAATAGTGCCACAGAGGACAAAGCACTTCACTTAATCAATTTTCCAAAGTTATCAGATAAATTTCATATAGATTTTGTCAAACTAAAGATCAAACCACTGAAATTAAGAACTCTCAGATTTGCATCATTAGTTGCTCAATTTTCAATCATAAAAAGAACTTATTCACTTTTTTACTCTAAGTACAAATACTTTTCCCCTTTCCTCAAGTTCTTCAGTCACTGGCTTAATGGCCTTCTAGCAGAAATAACATTTAGAGAGAAATCAGAATTCATCCCCGCACTGGGGTTTAGGGGACATTTTATCTAAGTGCAATCCAAATACAGTTAATGGGAGAATGCTCAATAGAGATGGATGTGTACATAATAGAAATGGCATGACTACATTTTGAGAAAACCCCTTGAGAACAGTACCTGTCAATCAAATTACAGTTTTACACTGATGTTGTAAATTATTATTGTACTATATATTAAAAAAGTACCAAAATTACAATAATTGAAGCATTACCTGCAATGAAAGATACCAGGCTCTCCCTAGGAATAATGTCAAAAAATCCAAGAAACATGTTTATATTTTTTCAATGGACACCATACTTTAGCTTCCTCCAACAGCCCTTTGTCTCTTTGTACCCCTGAGTCCTCAGTACCGTTTGAAAGTGGAGGGTCCCCAAGCCTACTCTCCAACTGTATATTTAGAATAGTTCAAATATCAAACTCATTCCTGTAAAAAAAATCTTGTATGCTGCCTACCAAATAACAAAAGAGCACTGGCAACTTAGAAGACCTCACTGTTTCCTGTAAAAGTCTAGTTTGGTCCCAGCTCCCCAGGCTGGGAACTATATAATGCCACTTTTGGACCAAAAACTCTTGGAACTTGATGGTTTACAATAACCCTTCTGTCTTTCTTAGTAAAGAACCAATCCCCCTCCACATCTACTGGATCATCAGTTTTCTTTTATTATCTTCAGTTTACCACTGTCTGTCTGGTACTCCTTTCAATTTCTGGGGATACTAACATCTCTGATCCAGCCAGTAAAGCATCTGTCCTTTGTGGGTGTTTTCAATGTGATAGTTTCTTCATCTTTGTCACACTGATGTCATCTAAATCCTAGACAAACATCATGATTCTCAGGTACAATATAAAAAACAACACAGAAACCAGTAATGCCATTCTTCTGGATTACTGAGGCTGTTGCAGAGACAGGGAGAATAGGGAAGAAAGATGGTGTGTGGTGTAACTTTCTAACAGAACTTAACTCTAATTTGCCAAAAAGCAGGTGAATGAAGGTATTATGGTAGAATCAACAAGGGAATGCATTGCTCACCTGACCGTGTGTGTTCAGAGTGAGCACCTGCCAAAAAAGTGTAGATCTTAACAAGCACAATAAGACATCACAATGCTGAAATACAAAAAATTCAATAGCTGTCATCTGCCAGGCTTGTTATAGCTGTAGTTATGCATAAACTGATATACATAAGAAAATGTCTGGATTTTTAGGACACTGATTACATATTTATGCTATTTTTGCCATTTTTCTGCTACTTATTTGGATGATTCTTTGATCTTTTTTGATTTTTGTTATGTTGTAGTGCTTCCAATACTAAGTGGTGATGTCTGTAAGAGTTAGTTTAGTTAGAGAAAAAAGGAAAATAATAAGTTTTGTTTTTATTTTCTTTGGTGAGAAACATACCAGATCAATCAGCTGTAGTGTGCTTTGAGTTCGTCATGATCCCATGTTGGTCTGGTCTTAGTTTGTATTTACGGTAACAACACTAACCTTCGGGTTTAGCATTGTTTTCATGTTCGTAGCAGCAAACTAGGCCTATCTACAGTTACAGGCAGTTTGAAGGTAAACAAAGTTGTGTACTAACTTAGACCAACTTGTGAGCATGTTTTACAGATTATGTTACAAAATGAATTCCACATGCATCAGACAGACTGTTATGGATACAAAAAAGCACTTAAATACCACTTAAAAAATATGGAAACCACATTTTATATTTACATTTGGACTGAGTGTAATGTGATACTGAATATCTCAATGCCATAGACAAAGACAAGGGTTATTTAAAACAGTTTTTGTGCAGTAATGGCAAACTGCACAATAATGTGCAGTGAATACACTTGACTTGAGCATTCATAGTTTTCATACTCTTTCTCTGTACGTTTAGCATTCATTTGCTCAGAGGTTGATGCTCTTGCTGCTTCCTGAGCAGTTCTTCTTTTCTCCACCCTAGAGGCCCGCTTCTTCTCTTCTTTCGTCGGCATCTTTTTGTGTTAAAACTGATTAAGTCAGTATTTGTGTTGCAATTACTTAATACATTTTCCTGAATTTTTCAGGTAAGCTGGCACTTCAATCATCCTCAAGAATGATTTAAGATATGAAGAGGTAAGGGAAGTGACGGCAAAGGTGGTAGGGATGAGAACAGTGCCCGTGCTGGCCACTGCCAAGAGTTGATTCTACAATAAAATAAAGTAAAAATAAAAAGAGGAATAACCTTGGAGGTCAATCATCACACTGAAAGCGGATAGTAGATGTCATGTAGTATATGTGTAATTTTCAGGTCAATAGGTCAAACAGTTTGCAAGCTACAGGTGATTTAAATTCCTGGACAGCCACGGTAGTGTATTATATAAGAATATTTAAAATGTGTGATATAAGACATAGAAAAATACAGGTCAAACAGATCAACATACATTTACCATTAATCTTTAGTAAAAAGAGCCGATGTTTCTAATTAAGAAATCATCTCAGTATCTGCTCTGTTATTTGATACCTTGTAATTGCCTTTCTGGCCCTTACTTTCACCCATTTTCATACATTTTTTAGATGTGCAATGCTGCTTGGCGACTAGTTTGGAAACTGCAAATTAAAAGATTTCTTCCATGCTCTGTTTCTTTGGTGCATCATGGAGATGTCTTTCCAGGTTTAATCAAAATTGGATATGAAATCTCTCACAATATACATTATACCGATTTCGCACTTTGCTGTAAAGATTGAGCTTCGAGTCATTGTTTACTAGTATTGTCCAGACTTTGACCGAGTATTATGGGAGCATATTGAATTACAAAATTTAACTCTTCTGTATTATCTATATGATTGGGAAAGGATTTACAGATTCTACTAACATGTACCTCTCATTGTCATTACTTTCTGTTTAGGGATTTCAGGGTCTCTTGATACACTAAGCAAATAACATTTACATTAATGAAAACAACACACATTTTGATGTAATGTAGCAAAGATTGCAGTAATTTTAAACAAGATTACATAAGGATGTACCTTTTTCCTGTTCTCTATCCCTTTAGATGTTTAGCGGCATGTTATTAATTAAGAAAGAACGAAATGTTAATTGCAATCATTAACTGGCAATCAGTCAGTCAGCTGAGTAAATTGAGGAAAAACACAAAGCCAAAACAAGACTAGCTGCGGAATAGTTAAAGGATATGTTCAGTATTTTTGAAGTTGAAGTTATTTCTTCACTGACATGGTATACATGCATTTGCCATGTAAAACTGTGTTTCTGTAGTTAAGCATTTTATTTTACCACTTTACAATGGGGGCATGAGGCATCACTGGAAAAACTGGAGTGGAAGATGCAATTATCTGTCTGCTCTACAATGCTTATTCAACACGTGCACATAGCTGGCAGCACTGTGAGGATGTTTTTTTGATTTCTCCAGTGCCTTCAATACCATCCAGCCATTCCTGTTATGAAGTAAACTCAGAAATACACATGATGGATGAGGCTATGCTTTCCTGGAAAAAAATGACTGTTTTTCTGATACAGATGTGAGCAACACTGGAGCACCACAAGGAACAGTTCTGTCTTCTTTTCTCTTAACTCTGTACACCTCAAGCTATAACACCAGTCATTCTCTGATGATTCTGTACTAATGATGTGTATTGTCAAGGGGCATGAGACAGATTATAGAACAGAGAGGTAAAGATTGAGAATTTTGTTTCTTGGTGTATGAAAATTTGGCTGCAAACTAACATAAGCAAAATCAAGAAAAACATTATTGATTTTTCAACATCCCAAGGACCCTCTACACCCGATCACTGTTAAGAGAGTTGATGTACAGGTGGTGCACTACTACATGTGCTTGGAGTCCACATCAATGACAGGCTGGCCTGGTCTCATAACACAGAGAAAGTATATAAGAAAGGAAAGAGCAGGTTCTTTTTTCTTAGGAGACTGCATTGCATTAATGTGGGTAATGACACCCTACACATCTTCTATAACTCTGTAATGGCAAGTGTGATTTTCTACACTGTGGTGTTATGAGCCTGTAACATCACTTCAAGAGAGGCCCACTGAATCAGCAAGCTAATTTAAAAGGCAGGCTTAGTTATGTGGAGCACTCTTGACCCCCTAGAGGTAGTAGCGAAGAAGAGAATGAAAACAAAACTGAACACCATCCTTTCTCTGAAACACTGACATTGAGGACTTTCAGGCAATCAATTATTCAGCAGAAGAAACGCAACTGGGGCTCCTTTAGAAGAACAGCAATACACCTGCATAATGCCTCACTGTGACTGTGACTGCCAAATTAGAAGTTTTTGTTCTTTTTTTCTGCTGTGTGTTCAGACCGTAGTGTATGTGTGAGATTATTTACATTTTTAATGAGCATCTATCTATCTATCTATCTATCTATCTATCTATCTATCTATCTATCTATCTATCTA
>JANRMT010062836.1:15640890-15687486 GCA_026402145.1 Polypterus bichir lapradei
CTATCTATCTATCTATCTATCTATCTATCTATCTATCTATCTATCTACATTTGTCACAGTATCATGCAAAAACAGCTGTATATATTTTCATGAAAATTGAAGGATAACTCAGTGATAGTCCAACTAAACTATAGTTTATATGATGTCTTAATAATTCTCCAGGGGGAAGTAGGGGCAGAACAAATAAAACGATGCATCATTTTATTGCACTTGTGACCTATCATCATGCCTGGACTACCTGCACATGAAATTACATTCAACATTCAAGTCCCAATTATAAATTAATAGAATGCAAGTGTGCAAAAATTGTGTAATGTAATGCGATTGGTAGTGAAAACTCTGCACCAGAATGTAACTGAAATATGACTTTAACAGACGTGAAAATGGAGAATACCACAGCAGATCCTCTCATTCCAACAAAGTACCCCTACCACTTCAAACAGTTGCAGCTCCCAGTCACTCTGTGTTTTGCTCTGACAATAAATTAGCCAGGCGTCACGAATTGTGAGTACAGATCTCCAGCCAAACTGCTTCTCTCACAGAGTCATGGGCAATTGTATGTCACTTGTTTATGAGCAGCTGAAAGAAGCCATTTATTTGTGCCTCTAACAAAGTAAAAAAGCAGTTTATAAGGAAACATTAAATTGACTTCTTCCTCATGAACTGGTTAAGTTTTTTAATCAGAATTAATCCAATTGGTAATTCCTTCTTAATTAATCAGCACACAATCATGTAACATGATGTTATATGTTTTTTGTTAAGCACCCTTGTCTTTAAATGTTGTTTTATAATTTAACTTCCAGAAATTTTCTAAGTGCACCATGATCTAAAGTTGTCACGTCAGAAGTGGTATTTCTTTCAGTTTTTTTTCCTTCTTGTTCTCTTGCTTATTATTATTTCAGGTATCATATACTAGTTGGATTGCCCTTTTTCACACAGGATATGTTTTAGGAATATATTTAAAACTAGAGAAATTCCCTACTGATTATACACTCACCTAAAGGATTATTAGGAACACCTGTTCAATTTCTCATTAATGCAATTATCTAATCAACCAATCACATGGCAGTTGCTTCAATGCATTTAGGGGTGTGGTCCTGGTCAAGACAATCTCCTGAACTCCAAACTGAATGTCAGAATGGGAAAGAAAGGTGATTTAAGCAATTTTGAGCATGGCATGGTTGTTGGTGCCAGACGGGCCGGTCTGAGTATTTCACAATCTGCTCAGTTACTGGGATTTTCACGCACAACCATTTCTAGGGTTTACAAAGAATGGTGTGAAAAGGGAAAAACATCCAGTATGCGGCAGTCCTGTGGGCGAAAATGCCTTGTTGATGCTAGAGGTCAGAGGAGAATGGGCCGACTGATTCAAGCTGATAGAAGAGCAACTTTGACTGAAATAACCACTCGTTACAACCGAGGTATGCAGCAAAGCATTTGTGAAGCCACAACACGCACAACCTTGAGGCGGATGGGCTACAACAGCAGAAGACCCCACCGGGTACCACTCATCTCCACTACAAATAGGAAAAAGAGGCTACAATTTGCACGAGCTCACCAAAATTGGACAGTTGAAGAATGGAAAAATGTTGCCTGGTCTGATGAGTCTCGATTTCTGCTGAGACATTCAAATGGTAGAGTCAGAATTTGGCGTAAACAGAATGAGAACATGGATCCATCATGCCTTGTTACCACTGTGCAGGCTGGTGGTGGTGGTGTAATGGTGTGGGGGATGTTTTCTTGGCACACTTTAGGCCCCTTAGTGCCAATTGGGCATCATTTAAATGTCACGGGCTACCTGAGCATTGTTTCTGACCATGTCCATCCCTTCATGACCACCATGTACCCATCCTCTGATGGCTACTTCCAGCATGATAATGCACCATGTCACAAAGCTCGAATCATTTCAAATTGGTTTCTTGAACATGACAATGAGTTCGCTGTACTAAAATGGCCCCCACAGTCACCAGATCTCAACCCAATAGAGCATCTTTGGGATGTGGTGGAACGGGAGCTTCGTGCCCTGGATGTGCATCCCACAAATCTCCATCAACTGCAAGATGCTATCCTATCAATATGGGCCAACATTTGTAAAGAATGCTTTCAGCACCTTGTTGAATCAATGCCACGTAGAATTAAGGCAGTTCTGAAGGCGAAAGGGGGTCAAACACCGTATTAGTATGGTGTTCCTAATAATCCTTTAGGTGAGTGTATAAAAAAGAAAATGTCCTCTGTTGAAAATTAAAATATTGAAAAAGATATATATCTGAAAACCATAAATAATAAAAGTGAAGTGATATGTTACAAAATCTAAATATTTGGACTTTAACCTTTTTTGCTCTAGTGTCAAACCCACCATTGATGACATATGTATGAGTCAAATCAATAGACCTGTCAACTTTAGCTTGGTACTTTCTAAAAAAATCATATATATTTACAGTGGCATGGTGGCGCAGTGGGTAGCGCTGCTGCCTGGCAGCGTGGAGTTTGCATATTCTCATCATGTCTGCATGGGTTTCCTCCGGGTACTCTGGTTTCCTCCCACAGTCCACAGACATGCAGGTTAGGTGCATTGGCGTTTCTAAATTGTCCATAGTGTTTGCTGGGTGTGTGTGTGTGTGTGTGCATGTGTGTGTGCGCGCCCTGCGGTGGGCTGACGCCCTCCCCAGGGTTTGTTTCCTGCCTTGTGCCCTGTGTTGGCTGGGTTTGGTTCCAGCAGACTCCCGTGACCCTGTAGTTAGGATATAGAGGGTTGGATGATGGATGGATGGATATATATTTACAGTAACTAAATAAAATATAACTCTACATATTAAAATTGTCATGAACCAATAAAAATGCAGCTGAATAAGAACTTTTAAAAATAGGATAATGTTAATGCTATAAGCATCCACAAAGATATATGTAATAGAAAAAAGATGCAAATTTTTACTCTAAAACTGGATTCGGTAAAAAATTTTTTTTGTTAAATATTGTAATACTATAAATGCTTTTACTCTATAGGTCTCTGTTAAATGTGGAAATAGTCTCACATTCAACGAGAAATTTACAGAAGTGTTTTTAATAAACAGGAACATACATAAAAGTGGAATTTTACATTTTTGGAGATTAATGGAATTGTTTGTGTTTATGGAAGTTCTATTTTTCATGTAAAAAAGCTGGAAATGTTCTTTATTTTTTCATAAATGTTACTTCTTTCAGTTCAAAGCCTTTTTAAATCTCACATTCATTTTTAAAGGTGAAGTTTTTGGATATTCTCAGGATGTATGACCTTCAGATAAAGTAGCTTGCAATTTTTTTTTTATTATAACACTTCTCTCACTTTAAGTTGCCTGCTGAAGAACAATCAGTAATCTAAACTCGATATACACAGACATGCAAACTATTTTTCAAATATAAATGCTTATCATTGTTACTTGTGAAAAGATATGCCACAATTGTTTTTCTGAATGTGTGTAAATCAATGCAAAACTAATCCTGAACAATTTTCATTATCTTGCATTCAGAATTAGAACCTTTTTATTGTAAGACTAGTAGTATTTTGCTTATTTCAACAATGCCTATTTTATGTTATCTTAGGCATTACATTTTAATAAACAAAAAGACAGAATATTGTACAAAACGTTTAGGTATCCTAGAACTTGTATATAAATTTTGTCTGAGATGGTTATTTTTCTTGTCTTTGCATTACCATGTCAGTAAAAAATTTTAATGTTATAGAGAAATTTTTATATTATGTTAAAGAAACTAACAAATAATAGAGTACTTTTCAGATAAAAAAAAACTTGGTTACTTTGTAGACATATAGCTCAGTAGATGATTACACAAAAATAATAGACCGGTGGCAAAAATCAGTGACATAATGAGTTGATGGAACTGAACGGGCATGAAAGGAATCAAACTGGGAGAAGAACAACCAAACTAAAAAGTGAGGGTGTGACCGAAGTGACAGTTTAACCTTCAAGCTGTCAATTCTTACATTATGGCAAAGGTGAACATAAAAACAAAACACAAGCTGGTCATCCTTTATCATTAAGGCTTCTCCCAAGCAGACATTTTCCAGCAGACAGGCTTTACTGAAAAAGCACTAAGAAATCTGCAAGGTTGAGGACCAGAAATGTAGCAATTGGCCATTTAAAAGGAGTGCAGCAGACAAGAGATACAGTACATCAAACTGATGTCTCTTTAAAACCAGAAGGTATCAGCACTAAACTCAGAGAAGCCACTAAAATCCAAGTACACAGACCTACAGTGCAGAGAAATTTTGTTAGAAGTGGTCTTCCAAACCTCTAGTGGAAGCAAAGCCAAGAGACTCACCTAAATACAAAACAAGGATTGAGGTGGTAGCAAGCAAACCGGACTGATAAGCCAACATTTGAAATTTTTGGCTTACACAGGACTGAAGCCACAATATAAATGAGTGTTTGAAGCCAATACCACGGTGGAGGTTCCTTGCTGGTTTGTGGCGGCATTTTGGCAAATGTTATCTGGTCAGAATTACTGGAATTCTCATACCAAAAAGTAAAAGCAGATTCTCATCCATCAGACAATATCAACAGAGTGGCATATTTTTTTCTGAATTTCATTTTGCAACAGGATAATGACCACAAATACACAGTGTCATACACGTGAGCATGGGAGACGGTTTACGGGCTCAAAGTGTTTTTCAGCTGAGCCAGGAGTTGGCACCGTCCAGTAACACTCTCCTCCTTTTCTCACTCTGCAAACCCTCATCAGAATCCACCTCCTAAAGCCGTCACTTCCACCTCCCAAGATCCCACCTAATGATGCCATCAGTTCCAGTTGTGGTTCAATCAAGACCCCACCTCTTCCTTTTCCCATTTTATAAATCCACCACCATCTTTTCTCACATCAGTTCAGCATTGAACTCATGTCTTTAAAGACATTTTTCTTATTTCTGCATTTTTCTTCAAGTGTATGGGGTTTATATTCCCCAAACCTTTATGGTTCTGACTGAGTCTCATTACAATGGCCAAGGTCACAAAGAGCTATTTTCATCAAGAAGAAGAAGAAAGGAGCTCTGCAGCAGATGACATGGCTTCCACAGAGCCCTCATCTGAACATCATTGATATTGCCTGGGATTATCTGGAGACAAAAGCAAGTGAGAGAGCCAAACTCTAAGGAAGAACAGAGGCAAGTTCTCAAAGGTGCTTGGAACAACCTGCCTGCTGATTTTTGTATATGACAATAGACTTTGAAAATTGGTGCAGATTTAAAGGCATAGGGTGTTCATACCAAATATTGAATTGATTTTGTTTATTTTTATTGTTAATTTTGAAATTTTCAATTCATTACTTCTGAAAGCATCTTCACTTTATAGATTTTTACATGTACTGTACCTTGAAATTTTGCAAAGTACTGTTTATGTGAAAATTTTAAGTAATTTACAGCAATGTTTAGAAAAACTTGTAATAATTCCATTTAAGTATTCTTAGGTATATCTACCTACTCTTCATTTTTTAATTAGAAACAATATCAATAAAATCATTACCAAGGAAGGAAGTGAGGATGAATTGGATACCGCTCCATTACAAACCTTAAGTAATAATATTAGTAAATTATGAAAGTCATAAATCAAAGTCTAAATAAAAAAAAAAATAGAGCTGACATGAATCAAATTACTTTGATTTCTGAAAGTATGAATAGTTACATGCATCCGTTAATTAAAATAATGATGCCCAAACACAATACCAGCTCTTTGTCACTGGGTAACATACTGCACATAAATTGACATAAGATCAAAGGAAGAGTTTTAAAAAACTATAATCGCATCAAAATCAAGAATATACTGTATATTATTCAGTTTTGTTTGCTGATTAATGCTATTATTCCTTTCATATCTTTAATATTTCCAATAATCAACAAAATTGTATAGTAAATATTGTAATGATTTTCATTTTCTTTGAATTCAAATTATATTAGTATGTACATATTTATTAAAAAACCAAGTTATTGTAATGAGTGCATGAGGTTCTTTTCTAATGTTATGTGTCTGTTCTACACAATGTTTTATATATTAATAGGGCTCTTCTTGTGATACTATCTGTATGTGGTGCTAAAAAATTACACCTATTCATTAAACCTGTTTTTCTAATGATAGTAAAATGCTTTTCCCATCTTGCAATTTCTCTGTGTGATTACCACTAACACCTCAAAGAGCCTTTAGCAGTTTAAAAATATAACTGCATTGCTAGAGAAACCGCCATTGTGATGTATTATCTTCCTGCTTATCGACAGATCTTTTCAGGAGATTGTGACAAGTTGTAGTGAGTCTTTACATTAGCACTTTTATAAAACTGATCAGTATAACTTCTACAGTTTATCATATAATAGTACACTATGGGTGTACATGTCTGTTTAGAGCTTTTTCAAATATTTTACTTTATAATCTGGGAGGAAACTGGAGCACCCGTCAACAAGACTGCATCAAATCTTGTCATCAGCTCTGTCAAATCTTCTAGGCTGAAGCTTAACAAACAATAAGGAACTACGTAAGTGTGTTAATGTTAAGTAGACTGTCCAGCTGGCCTGGGTGGTTTTTTAGAATTTTAGCAATTTTGTTTTTTTTTCTCTCTTAAGTGCCTTGCTCGCTGGGTTATTTTTTGATTTTTTTTCTAACCATCTGACCATAGCATCGGACTTACCATTAGAGACTTAAAAATTGTTCTATTTTTAAGGACTCTACTTTTTCTTCTACTTTCATATCTGTGTTATGTAAGTGCATGTTGGCTTACTCTTATCTATTATGTGTGATATGTCATTCATTAATTCTTATTCTAATCTATTTAACAGGCTTTATTTTTTTGAAACTATTTCTTTGACATCCACTGAAAACCCCTGAATGAGTATAAACATTGACCGAAAAGGTGGTTCCATAGTTTCTGGAGGCAGAAGTTTGATGAATGATCTTCTGTTCTTTAGCTACTGACTCCATGGTGTTTCCTAACTAAGATTTTATACATGGTCCTGTTAATGCCATTGCCTTCCTGGCCCATCATTTCCATCTTGACAGTACAAAAGCTGGGAGTATTCAAAATGGATCCTGAGTAATAATTTCATTTCCAAAACAGAAACAAATACAAATTACTATAATACAGCAGACAGGCATTGCTGGACATTGCTAACTCACACAGTCCCCTGGAATTTACCGGTTTTATACCATCTGAGCTACAGTTCATTGTTCGCTCCGGCAGCCAACACCACAACCACACCCAGGAAGACGCCATAGCACCAAGCCCGAGTAACCAAGCTGACCCCAGGAGAGTGCTCTGGAGACAGCAAAGCAAACGAGGCAAGAGGGGAGGGCTCCACGCTAGGCTGAAAGCCCGCACTAGCTGACCACCACTACCCAGTCTCTTTCTAGCCAACTTGCGGTCTCTGGAAAACAAACCCTATCATTAAGCAAGTTAAACTTTGGACCCCAGAGACTGAAAGCACCCTGCAGGACTGTTTTGCTCAGACAGACTGGGAAGTGTTTAGGGTTGCAGCCACTCTAGAGGACTCTTCTATCAGCATACAGGACTATGCTGAGTATGTGACTGGGTACATTAGCACCTATATTGACAACATTGTGCCCACAATACCAGTCAAGAAGTTCCCCAACCAGAAGCCCTGGATAAATAGTCAGGTACGCCACATGCTGCATGCCCGCTCTCTTGCATTTAGATCAGGCACTGAGACGGAGTACAAAGCAGCAAAGTACGGACTAAGAAAAGCCATTACAGCAGCCAAGAGGCAATACAAAGAGAAGCTGAAAGGCTTCAATTCTACTGCTGACTCTGGACATATGTGGCAGGGCCTACAGCACATCACAGACTACAGGACCACCACCAGCACAATCAGCTCCACAGACAGTCTGCCGAATGATCTCAACACTTTCTACACTCACTTTGAGACATCCAGCAACAGCACAGAGTGGAGGCACACACACACCTGGACCCCCTCCCCTCCCCTAACTGTCTCTTCAGGTCAGGTACACAAAGCACTAAGGAAGATCAATCCCCGTAAGGCAGCAGGACCAGACAATATCCCTGGACAGGCTCTCAAAGCATGTGCCAACTAGCTGGCCGATGTTCTCTGCTCCATCTTCAGCCTTTCCCTCAGTCAGCGCATCGTTCTGTCCTGCTTTACAACTACGATCACCCCTTGCTAAAAAAAGCCCACCCACCTGCCTGAATGATTACAGGCCGGTAGCACTCACTCCAATCATCATGAAGTGTTTTGAGAGAGTGGTGCTGGTCCACATTCAGAACAGCATACTGGACACTCTGGACCCCCTGCAGTATGCCTACTGGCCCAACAGGTCCACCTCAAATGCCATTGCAGCCGCACTACGTCATTCCCTCTACCATCTGGAGAACAAAGACATCCTACATCAGGATGCGCTTTGTTGACTACAGCTCCGCCTTTAACATGGTTATCCCCCATAAACTCACCCATAAACTGTCTGCACATGGCCTGCACCCCACCCTCTGTGACTGGCTCCTAGACTTTCTGACTGGCAGGCCCCATTCTGTCAGGATTGGTAATAGGATTTCAGCCCCCATTATCACAAACACAGGCACCCCACAGGGATGCATCCTCAGCCCCATCCTCTACACCCTGTTCACCCAGGACTGTGTCGCCTCCCACAAAGATAAAATCATCTTAAAGTTCATAGATGATACCGCAGTGATTGGACGTATCACTGGTGGAGATGAAGCAGCCTAAAGGAGGGAGGTGGACAGTCTGGTGTCATGGTGTGAGGACAACAACCTCACCCTCATCACAGACAAGATGAAGGAGATGATAGTGGACATAAGGAAGGAGAGGAGACCTCACCGGCCACTGTTCATCCGAGGGCTTGAATTGGAGAGGGTGAGCAGCATTAAATACCTGGGCGTCTACATCAGTGAGGACCTCACTTGGACACTTAACACCACATAGCTGGTCAAGAGGGCTCAACAGCAGCTGTACTTTCTGAGGAAGCTGATGAAGTCTGGTATGTCGACTAAGATCCTCGGCAACTTCTACAGCTGCATTGTTGAGAGCATTTTGACCAGCTGCATCACTGTGTGGTACGGTAACACTACTGCCATGGACCGCAAATGCCTGCAGAGAGTGGTAAAGACAGCTGAGAAGATCACCAGGACCCCACTGCCCTCTCTGCAGAGCATCTACAACTGCAGAGTCTGCAGGAGAATTGCATCGATCCTCGGGGAGGGGACCCCAGGATTGATGACCCCACCCACCCCAACACGAACTGTTCACACTCCTACCCTCAGGCAGGAGGTATAGAAGTATGAAATGCAGGACTTTCAGGCTAAATAACTCTTTCCCAAGGCCATTAGACTCCTGAATAACTGACTGGAGTTTATAACCATGGGCCACCTTATTCTATCTATCTCACACAACTGTATTTGACTTGTCCATCACACACCTACCTGCACAATTATACTTTATACTTCTATTCTGTTTTTATACTTTATGCTGCCTCTGTTACTCATTATCTATTTTCTGCTTATTATTTGTGTTTATCTTTATACGTTGGTTTTGTCATTTGGTGTGGACAGCAAAGAAAGAATTTTACTGTACAGGGAAATGTGTTTCCTTACTGTGCACATGACAATAAACTTTGAACTTGAACTTGAGCAAGGTATAGGTGTCAGAGAGGAAGGACAGTTATTCTGGCTGGGATAAAGGAAGTATTCATGTCTGGCCAGGTTGCCATAATGGAATGAGCAGGTGGACAGGCTCACCAGGGACAGTTGACTCCCCTACACGACAGGTGGCAGTGTTCTTCAAGGTTGGAGCAGTTTAAGACTCCCACAGGGTGGCATGGGAGTTGGAGTCTAGAAACAAAGCCCTGTTGAGGTCTTTGGGGACCGCCAGAGGGCGTTGCCTGGAGAGGTCAGCGGGATCTCTCGGGAGACAGTGGGCAATGCTCTTTTGGAGGGAGGAATGACAATTGTGAATAGTTTATTTTTCTGGTGAATGTATATGGAAGGTGTTTTGTCAAATAAAAATTATTTATTTGAACCTGAAACTGTGTTGGGGATTTCTATGTGTTTTTTGGAGTGCAGCGACACTCCATTGTGTTTACAAAGGAAAACAAGGTGCATTATTAACTTACACTCAGCTGAATATGATGGTATGTGTAAGTTTAAAGCACTAATAAAAACACTGGCCAGTGAAATTAATAAAATAAGGGACAAAGAGAGTAGGGCTTCAGGCAAAAGTAAATGAAGTAATCAACAAAGAACAAGGCATTGCCTGGAGGGACTCTGTTTTTATTGTGTTGATTCAGGGCATTTGCAATGCAATTTGTCTTAACTACATATAAAGGCTGGAAAGTAAAACCCTGCCATTCTAAAAAATTATTTACAATTTCCATTTAATATTCCATCACATAATATCTCGGCATTGATGGACTGTGGCGCACAAGAAAATGTTATTAGCTCCAATTTACTAAAGAAATTAAAAATAGAACCAATCTCTCTGTGTAAACACAGTGTATTGGCTATGCATGAAAATTCATTTGGGTCAGGGTTACTGGAAAATGTCACCACATCAATCTAATTGCAAGTGAGAAACCATTACAGTTGTTGTAATACCAAATTCGCTCCCTTGACTATTTTAGGATTAAACACAATCCTAAAATTAACCAGTGTTTATAAGAAATTGATTCATGGGATCCTGTCTGTCATGAACTCTGTTTTTCCAAGGTGCATCCTTGCTATTTCCAAATTATCTATGACTTTAAAGTAATTATGATGATTTTAGTGTTGTTTTTATTAAGCAAAAATCATTAGAATTGCCACCTTATAGAGAATATGACAATTAAATTATTAGTAGGGGGTCCTTAGCCAAAGATAAATTGTATATGTTATCACATGCAGAATTCTTAGCTATGAACAAATATATCTTGGAAAACATAAAAAATGGTTTATTAGACCTTCCAGTGGTCCAATTGGTTTTGATGCAAACAGGGTATTTTCGGTGGCACATTTCAACAATGTCTCATACAATATATTATGCCAAATGACAGGCATTTTTAAAATTGCAAGACAGAAAAATTTTGTGGTTAGCTGCTTAGCTATTTACTAATTCAGTAGATTTAATAATATAATAAAATAATTAATCTAAGAACCTGGTTTATTGTATTGGTTCTGTTGAGTACCTGTATATTAGAGTTTGTAAAATGCATTTTGTTATGGTACAGTGTTTTTTTTTTTTGGCTAGGTAAGCAGCCAGGAAAATAATCACATTTATAAATAATAGTAAATATGCAATATGTTATAAAGATGTTACTGGTAGTGTTTATAATACATCCAGAATCACAGGGGTGTATTTAATATACCCATTAATAACTTATTAAAAAAATTACAATAAGGGAAATATATTTTTAAATATTGCCAAAGCCAGCAGACAATTGCACTGATATTGAGAAAGGGTGAGGCCAGCTACAGAAAAAAAACTTCTTTTCCACAGCTTCTAGAAGGTTCTTTTTAAGGAAAGGTTGACCAAACCCACAAGTGGATTTAAATATGGGAGCCACATATTGAAGTCTAGAGTGCCTAAGAAAAGATGGTGTGCTGGAGAAGAGTTTACAAAACGTTGACCTCATATGTACAGGTGAGCAACAGGATGAGGAATGATTGTCAACAGTTCATGTGAAGGGGAAGGTTTACTTCTTACAGTACTTTGTTACCAGCTATGGACTTTCATACCTTCACACTTTTAAGATTCAGTTATCCCTCTTTACCAGGAAAGACAGGCACTTGTTTTCAGATGAATAGAGTGAGCTTTATTGTTATTGTGGCATTTTGTTCAGGTTTGACAGCTAGGCCAGGGGTTGCCAAACTTTTTAACTACAGCCTCTCAAAATGTTGTACCACCTGGTCAGAGCCCACCACTACTATAAACCTGTTTTGCAAAGCTGAGCATGATCCTGGCTCTTAGTTTTGGCTAACAGCATTCCCATAGAATGGTTTGGAGAATACCAGACCCGCTATTCAAAGCAAATGTTTAAGTTTATTAGAGCATTGACAAACATGTGATCCATAGACTAGGGTACTCATCCTTTTTTCTTGAGATATGACCTCCAGGAATTAAAATATCTTAAAGGACCACCATATTTTACTGTAAATAAAGAACTCAACTTTTAATACACACAACCCCCTTACCTAATATTGCCTCTGGGAATTTTTAACAAGGAATTATTGATAGTTTTCTTGAATTGGTTTGTGTTTTATTATTTCTTCATTTTTGTCAATGTATATACTAAATGCTTTTTTTAATTAATTACTTTAATGTAGAAACAATAGTTTGATTCGATATAGAATAAGAAATATCCTTTCAATACTTTATATTAACAAAAAGTATACACTTACATTTAAATTCATAAAAGTAACTCACAAGTTACAAATGTCTGGTAAAAAAAGAGAACAATAACTTTCAGATGGTTCCAAGTCCATGTAAAGGCTGAGCCTGCTTTATGGCTGCCCAGTTCTGCTTCTAGGTTGAGCCTTTTCCTGTATTTATTTTTTAAGGAAGGCAGAAGGTTACTAAACATTAGCAACTCTAAAAGATTTCCAGTGGTGATTGATACTATATTACCAATATTAAAGTAAAAAGGTTAGATACCGTGTTTCCCCGAAAATAAGACTGGGTCTTATATTAATTTTTGCTCCAAAAAATGCACTAGGGCTTATTTTCGGGGGATATCTTATATTTATTCATGTACAACAATATACATTTATCCAGATACAGTCACGTCATCTTCTTCTGGAATATCGTCATAACTCTCCACATTCAAACCCTGAATTTCAGCCTGAATTCCTTGCTACTCCAGACGGTTTTAGGATCCTCCAGGGTCAAGGTGCACACTTCAACGTTTGATGAATGGTTTGATATGCAGGTGAAGCAAAATGCCGACATACAGATGCATTCGTGGGGCTTTTATATTCAAGCGTCGCATATTCCCCATAGTAATGACACGATACATTTTAAAAGTCTCACACACCATCTTCTGTGACGTTTTTTTTTTTTTTTTTGCACCTTTACGAAACCATCAGAATATATGCCGGCATATTTGAGCCACAGAGAAAAAAAAAAATAAGGACATAATGAAAATGTTTATTTTGTGATTAAAGTGGAAATTTCGGCTTTAACCTTGAAAGGATCTCTTTAACCTTGTAGTTTACTTTATCATTAATGTAGACCGTCATAAACGTCATCTTAAACCCGACCCAGTTGTTGACCGCAACGGCAAGCAGCATCGCCACACAAAACACTTTAAATTTATAATATTCCAGCTCTGTGAAAATTTACGATTCTTAGATTTATACTTGATATCACTTTCATGATGAAATGCATTAAAATATGTATGTTACTTTTTACAGATAAGTCGTTAACCTTGTTTAAATAAAAAATATTGCTAATAGTTACTCATATGGGGTGGCACGGTGGCAGAGCGGTAGTGCTGCTGTCTCGCAGTAGGGAGTCATGTCCCTTGTGATACCTGCCAGGAGTTTGCATGTTTTTCCTTGTGGGTTTCTACAGTGGGCTCAGTTTTCCATTCAAAGATATAAAGGTTTGGGGATTTGGTGAAGCTACAATGACGCTAGTGTTCACCTTGCGATGAGCTGATGCCCGGTCTAGAGATTTTGTTTCTGTCTTGCGCCGATGCTGCTGGAATGGGCGCATCCCTCAATTGATGGATGTAAATATTAAACATCATTTTCAGAGATAGTGTGGCAAGGTGTCTTCGGAATTTAATAGATGTTTCGGGCTAATGCGTCACATTGCGTGAAGTATAAACCTGGCCTTAGGTGCCTTACTTTTCAGCTGATGATCTTGACTAGGGTTTATTTTTGGGGTAGGGCTTATATTACAGAGCTGCCTGAAAATCATGTTGGAGTTTATTTTCGGAGTAGGTCCTATTTTCGGGGAAACATGGTACTTATTTTTTATTAATAATAATTGTTAACATGTCTTTTTTCTTCATTGAATATTTTCTGCAGTGGTCTGCTAGTTTCTAAAACTGTTGAAAACAGTTTACCAAAACTAAAAATATTGTATCATTGGTGCACCAGACCAGTGACAAAGTGGGAGCGAGTGAGAGTGAGAGAGAAAGATACTTTGTGTCTGGTTGATTAAGACAGCACTCATCTCTTAACAACACACTGTTTCACAAAAAAGTGTTGGCCTGGTGTGTTGTTCCTGGGCAGTATCCATCCTGGCAGATTTCTGTCCAAAGAGGTGGGGAGTGAGACAGAGAGGTGGTGAGTGAGATGGAGCTATTACCTCAGAACTTGCAGGTACAAACTGGCAGGGGTGTTGGACATGAAATAGGAGAACAAGGTTGGATTAGTGAAACAGGAGTCGAGAGTCACAACAGGAGCACTCTGAGACAGAGGAGTGGAACTGAAGTATAGCCTAGCACAGACACTTGGGTAAGACTGTTGTGTAACTAACAGTCCATTTTAAGGACAACTCCTCTAGCACTTAAATGTAACTACATTAATACAGGAGTACTTTCATGCAACAACAGCAGAACATTTTCAGTTAAGTTTATTTTAAAAAATAAATGGAACTTTTTAAAGAATATCAACCACGCCAGGAGTATCATGGACCTCCATGTGCAGTGTGACAGACTTCCAGGGGGCTGTGGTCCCCAATTTGAAAACCACTGTGCTAGGCACTAGCAATCTTACTTGTGTTCAGCTTATTTTGTGATTTTCTTTTTCAGATTTTGATTACTTATTTATTTACTATAATTTTTAATACCCCACAGAATTAGTCCTACCTCTTAGTAAACTAAACAAAACAACTATGCATACATATAAAGTATATCACAAGAAAAAGATATTTAAATGTGATCCTTTATTCTTCAGCATTGGGAGTGATTAATGTATCTAGATGTTCACTTTGTGGTTTTTGTTACTCCTTTGGATGATGAATACTCACCAATAAGGGTGGAAAGCAGAACAATAGGGAAAAAATACACAATATTAAATGAATATGAAATCAAAATTGGCAAGTGTCTCTGACCAGGAATATTTGAATAACAAAATATGATGATCTTTCATAATACAAAAAAGACATTTTATAATTTTAACTTTGCAGAAATACATCAGTATATTTCATTTGTGCTGTGCTCTTCTGATCATGTTTAACACATGACAACTGAACAGATGTGAGGTTTTGATTTCATCACTGAAGGACAATAGCCAAGCTTACATGAAGTGCTAACTGATTAACATATAACACAGATGCATGCTTTACCTTAAGCTACTAAAATATCACCAGTTAGTGCATGAAGAAATAAAAGATCTTTTATTTGATTCTTTCCACTCTTTAATTAAAATCTCTGTCTCTGAATAAAGAATTTCAAAAACACAAGAAAGATTTTGTGACACATTTAGATTGAAATTTACCACATTATCTCTCAAATCCAGTGGGCCTAAGATACATTTTGGGGTGACTTGAGAATTCTACAAAGTAATAAACCAAATCAAAATATAAAATGCATTAAATGAACAGTGTACAGTACTTGTTTCTTTAATGAACATTGTCTCACACTAACTGGGAGAGAGAGAGAGAGAGCATCACAGGTTTCATCATTATTTAGGCTTAATCCCAGACTTTGGCAGTGACCACTAGTTAACAGTATTTAATGTTTATTATGCCAATGCTCCTGTTGTTGTTTTCTTAAATTAACACTTTGTGACATTTTTTTGCAACTAAATTCTTATGTTTTCTCTTGTTTCTAGCTTGCCATCTTTCTTTTTATAACACTAGAATTACCAGAGCCTACAAAAAAACTCGTAGATCTGGCCCACTTTAAATCCGTTTGCACCTCTCCACCAGCGTCTTTTGTCCTGTAAATGTGCCGATAAAGACAAGCAGCAAGCAGCCTGATATCCCATCCCCCCACCACCACAGAACATGCACAAAGTTCTCCCAGCTCATGCTTTGATTGATTATCTGGGAGTGAAGTGCTGGAGTTTTAGAGTGTAAATAATAGATCGTTATTTGGAACACATGCATTTCATGTGTGTTCCGTTTCTACAATAATCTGTGTAAACACATTGTTAAAACAGAAATGTTTTTCATATTTTAGTAGTAAATGATAAAATGTTTGAATAAGCTATATAATGTGTGAAGCCTGAAGTCCAAAGATCAAATAAACACTTTCACAAAAGGTTCAAGGACAATCCAACAGCTTCCTTTGCGTGATCAAGAGTCCCCGGTACGATCCTGACTGCCTCCTATATTTGCCGTTTTCAGTAGTGACCTGCTCTTATTGTTAATATTATACAGTACACACATACATTTGGTTTGCATCTGTAACAGACGGTGTACATTTATAGGACTTGTAAAAGTTACTGTTTTATTTTTCACTTTTATTCTCTCAATCATGATCATGATACATACAACCGCTCTAGGGATCTGACGCTGTTAGTTTTTATTTGAAACTGAGAGTAACTGTAGATGTGAGTGGTGTTTTGAGGCAATGGGACTGGACATTCTCTGATCTGGAGGGATAAAAGCTGACACACAAATGCTGGCGAATCTGCCTTCTTCATATCTCACTGTCACTTGATTTTTTTTTTAATTCAGTTTTATTGAGTGTTCCTGCTCATGCTGAATTAGTATGCACCATATGGTCTATGATGTCAAAAAAAAAAAACAGAGACACAGGTATATATGATATTTGGAATTATTCATTTTATGACCTGTAGTACATTTCGGAAAACATTGTGGCACGGATGTAACATTATTTATATTCATTCGCATAACATCTTGCATTTGTAATCGTGGTTTTTTTTTTTTCCCGATCTTGCCAGTGTCCACTTTTGGGTGCACGGTGCTCTTTCTTTTGTACTCCAGGACATGCAGAGGAAAGAATAGTACAGAGAGGTCAGTTCAGCGCTATATGCAATCATCAAATTCAAATGTTAAGATTTCACACACATGCAAGAACCGTCCTTGCTACATTTACGACATGTATACCTGTTGCAATGTGCACACACTTTAACTTATGTGTGTGTATAGCTGATTTCCACTCCTTTTCTGTGATATTAATTGAAAGGTAATTTTCCTTCCTTACCTAAGGGTTGTGGAAAGGGAGATGTGCTACTGATATTGGCAGATGGTCAAAAGATGACCCCTACTGGTTCCCGTCATTGCCAACCTCTGCCTGACTGAGCAAATCAATGAAGACTTTGCGACATTCACCTCACACACCCTTTTCTGGAGGCAAATGCCCTCCATAACTTTGTGTTTTCTTTTTCTCACATGTGTGTACTCGCTGGTGGGCACAGGCCTTCTACTTTCTGGTAACTTTTTCTAATCTTCTCCAGGGACCATAACCTTCTTATGGCTCTTTGACATGTGCTCTTCAATCATGCCAGTCTTTTGCTCAACTGATGCAGATTAAGCAAGTGTCCTTTGCACTGCAGACATTGAGCAATGTCAGAATGTCAGCATGTTGGTACTCAGGGTGCATGCAGTGCAATAGGCTTCGTGGACATCATTTATAATGTGTTATGTGTACAAAGAACACTTTACACGTGTTAAAAATAAACATAACCTGTTGCAAAGGAAAAACCAATTTGCAAAACCAGATTACACTTTGGCATTTAAAGACATCACTAGGCTAGTGATAAAAGTAAATGAAGCACTAACACTGGCCGTACATGTTGTCTGTTGCTCTCAATTACAGTGATACTGCTGTAGTCAATGTGAGATTAAAAGAAACGGCAGCTACCTTTGTGAAAATATGAACTGCTTTCGAACCTAATGTTATGACAGGCAGCCTGCATAGGGATTATTCCTCCTTGAGCCCAACGATAGCTGGGATATGCGGCAACTGCTCCACAACCCTGTCCTAGATAAGTGGATTAAGATAACGGATGGATAGACTAAAGCTGTGCTATCGCACTGAGTTTAAAAAGGGTGAAAAGAACTTCTATTAAAAAAATTGTTAAAGAAGGAAACAGGACATATAATTTTCAGTCCTCGGCATATCAAGAACTGTAAATATGCTTAATGGCATTGGCATGACTCCAGCAGAACCACAGATGAGGGTGCACAGCATGCAATCTCTCAATGCACATCTAAATGGTTAACTAAAGTAAGTTCACATTATAAACACAAACATGTCTTACCTGAATATGGTCATAGTGTTTCAACTTATGTGTGTGCATACTGTACATACATACATTTATTTATATAAATATATATATATATATATACATACACACGAGGGAGGACCCAAAAATAACGAGAATTTTTTTTTTTAAATCGTATATTTCTCAGAACATTTCCAAAATTTAGAAAAAATTTAATCACACTCAAATCCACTCACCTGATCGCCACAAATATGGTTGTTTTCTCTCCACAGCATCACGCAATAGCTTGAGCACTTTAAGGATGCTGTTTGGCCAAATGATGCAGAGGGAAGATTCAAATAATTAAAGGTTTTTATTTTAAATACCTCCAAATGTGACACAAGCACAAACACAGGTCTTCCTCTCACAATACCTCCTTTCTCCATATTGCACTACCGTCCTCTACTCAAGCGTTGCTCCACTACCTCCCAGCTCCGACTTGCCTGAATAAGGGAGTGCGGTCCCTTTTATTACAGACCTGGGAGTACTTCCGGTGCCAGGGCGATTACAGCACCTCTGAGTCGTATGGATGTCAATAATAGGGAGCTTGTCTCCCTAAAGCGACCTCTTGTGGCACCCAGTGACCCCAGCAGGGCTGCTCTGCCAGACTATTTTTCCCGCCGTGCCCTGCTGGTTGCCTACTGTGCACCGACCTCCAGGGCTGTTGCCACCTAGCGTGCTGGGGGGAATAAAAAACCTCCATCAACGTCTTTTCTTTTTACCGGGCTGTCTGTCCACATTTTCCAGTCCTTCTGTCCAGCCCATGTAGCATCTACAACCGACTGATATCACTGAAGCTTAATTGACTTGGTGCTATACTGTGATAATTAAGTGTTCCCTTAATTTTTTTGAGCAGTGTATATATATATCTTCTTTAAGAAATATAAATTGATCATTAAGTTTCAGCTACTGAGCTCTTGAATTGAGGGCAGCAATTTTACCTTTCTATTACTTCTTAATGTCAAGTCTTTGTTCAGTTCAAATATGCCAAAATCAAAAGCAAAGCAAGTAGATATGACAATATGACGTTGATGAATAGCAGCTGTTCTTGCTAAAAAGTCTAGGCATATGAGGTGGCTGTTTTATTCTTGTAATGCACTTCAAAGCTGTTTGGCATTTGATCCAGCATGTTTTCTGAATGGATGTTGACAGAAGAGCAGAGACAAGCAACTGCTGGGGTGTCCCCATATTTAAGTTAGGACCAGTGGGGCATCATAATTTAGGCACCGACTTCTTTCCTGTGCTCTAGGCATATGCCTCTGGACCAATCCTGGCTAGGTATAACATATATTCTTAAAGCTTTTTAACAATCAGTGTTGTAAATGCATCCATATGCTGGATAAAATGTATCTCTTCACCTTGCAGGCCCAAAACTGTGGTTAATGTGTCAACTTAGATGACTCCAAGTTCCTCTTTTAACTGTTTCTGATCTGTTCTGCAGTGAGCAGAGCAAGCAAATAAGTTCTTATAAAGTGACTGACAAGTTTCATTATAAGGTTTTCTTTAAAACTTAATTTTTCTTTGCACATACTTGATTGCATACTGTAAGAATACCAATAATATAGCATGTTATTATTACTATAAAAGCAGATGCACCAATCAATTTCCCAAAGTCCGTCACCATATCACATCTCAAAGAAATGCATGTTGGATTACTAAATGTTGCTAGTTTTTCAGTCAGTCTGAGAGCAAATGCGTGCATGAATGTGCTATATGGTGTTGGTACCTGCTGAAACAGCTCCCTGCAACCTGAAAATGGAAAAACACAATACTAAGAAAATGGATGGATGTACACTGTGACAACTAAAAAAAAAAGAAGGTAATTTAAGATTATTATACACACCGGCCAAGTCCTGATTTTGAAATGCTTTCCCACACCGTCTTGCCCATTTTGGAACTTTACTTTGTCCTGCTTACTGTTTTGGCAATTGCACATACCTACTTACCGAAAAACTGAAAACAATTAAGGTTAGTCTTGTGGTAAAAGTTAAATGTTTTTGTGAAGTGTAATTGCTTTTATACACGACTAAACTACATTTTGTAAACCAAAATTATTATGAGGATTTAACCTTGGATACAGTTTAATGTAGTGTAGGCTGTCTTAATTACAGTGAGTTTACTTTGCTTATACATATACTTGTGTGGTGTTAGCCATGTTTGTCTGACCTAATTATAGTTTCCACATAACATGGGTGGCTGCCATCACTTTGAGCTAACCTCTGAACAAAAGTTATTATCACATCAAAATCATGTTGGTTAAGAAATGCTATTCAGATGGCCAAGATTTGCAGACTGACTCACGAGTATGGAATTTGAAAATGCACTTTAGCTGCAGTAGATCTTTATTAAATGGATCTACTGTAGCATGAGAAATTGCTCTACTAAGACATCATTGTTTTCCCACAAATATAATAATGCTGTAGCTGAAAAACAAATTAAGTTATTATCTGTTGGTTTAAGCATATTATAACTAAATGACTAAAGATGATTTAGATAATAATTTATTTTACTGCGTTTGCATGTACAAAACGTATAATGACAACTTTATAATGCATCCTTATATTAATATGATTTACTGTAAGGGCTGAAATACAATCCTGTTAATAGTATAAGGTTTATTAGCCTGCTTTTTGTCTCTTGCCACAGCACATCAATGTTATGAAACTCTTACTCTCTTTGGAATATTACATTTCAGTTTCTCTTTGTTATTTAAGCTTTTTTTTAAATAGAAGTCATCAGGCATATTTTAACATTTATTCATCTTTGTGGGAATCATTGCATGATTTAGTTATCCTCTGTCATTGCTCCTTATAATTCAATGCTGAATGACTGAGTATTACTCTTTTCAATTGCATTATTAATATAAGAGAAGAGTGTCAAATTCATAATAACATTCTTGATACATTGATTGTTCAGCACGTTTGTACTTTTTATTTTATGTGCTGCCAGTAATACCTTCTGAAGGCATGTATGTGAGTGTTTTCCTGCTTATCCTGTGGTTATTTCCACTAAATCTAATATTTCTTACATTAGATTTGTGTTGAATGATACATGCATGATTAGATTATTTGTTTATGTAACACTTGCTAAAACTGTCATTTATCATGATATTCGATGTCATTTACTTCATCTATGACATTTTTTTTCAAAAGTAAGTTGTGAAAAGTAATCTCTAAGTATTCATGTCAGAAACGAAACAGGAACTGCTTTATACCATTACATGAAAATATGAGAGATTTGGGGTACCAAGTGTTAAACTTCATTTAATTGCTTCTATTACAGACTTTCTTTGCTGGAAATGAAAATTGAAAGCGTAAGGCAAGAGCAATGCTCCTTATTACCTTTAGTCGATGGAATGACCACGATTTTGTGTATCAACAGTTAACTTAGCCAAAGTGCTTGAAGAAGTGGGGTCACAAGCAGGTTCATTGGTCCTGACCTGGGACCTTGTCCTTTGCTCTCATGGTGAAAGAGGTAAACAGGTAAGTGGTGGTGATACATAAATCCACAGGAGAAACACACTACATTGTAATGTGCAACAATAGAATTAACCTGATTTCCAAGTCAAACGCATATTTTTAAATTAATTTGTGTCACACTTTAATCAGCAAGTATCTGCTTTCATTTTTGAGACATACAGAATATTTAGAATAAAAACTCAAACTCTATAAAATAACATCAGCACCTAATATTATTATGAATGATCCCATGAGATAGTTACATGTCAGACTAAACTGGTGTGGTGGGCATGATGGGTATACAAGACAAAAGACAACAAAATACTGCTTAAGAATCTTTTTCTGAATTAGGAAATATTAAAATTAGGGAATCTTTTTAAAACATATAAGCAATATATGCAATATTACAAAATAATTAATATTGCAGAAGACATTAAATTAAGCAGATTAACTGATACCAGAGATTAATCCATATTGACAGACAGGATTCAAATTTTTGCTCATATGTGGAAAATTAAGTTTAATGTAAATACATTAGAAAATATATGGCACAATTTCACAATAAGACAGCCTTGGGCTTAATAAAGTATCTATCTATCTATCTATATAATACATTATAAAAATGTTTGAATTGAAGTAGTTTCATATAATCCTGCAGTTTGGTTTGGGATGTGACATTGTGTGGATTATGTAGCATTCTCAAAATGTATTGTACATTTGTGAGAGCACATACAGTATGTAATCCTGTATACAGTTGTAATCTCTATATTAATAGAGCAAATTACATCTCTAGAAAAGGCCCACCGAAGAGCCATTATATATTTTCCATAGCTAAAGGCCATAAGATTTAAAAAAAATGTAATGACGTGCATTCTTAAAAATTTCTATTGGAAAGTAACTAAACGTATGGCAGTAGAAATCTTTGTAATTATAGAGTAAGAAAGTATTTTTCAGGTGAGCTGTTAGTTTAATACACAGTGGGCTCTTGTCCATTTCCAAATGTCACTTTTATTTTTTCAAGTACAAAAGTACAAACCATAAAAACATTAATGATAATAAAAAGGTGAGTAATGTAACCCAGTTTTACAAGGCTAATGAGTCTCTGCCCTCAGTTCTACTGTAATCTCTCTCCTACTTAGAAGCCAATTCCCATGGCCATAGTGTAGCTGTTAACTTACTCTGTTCTGTATCCCCTTAAATGACTATGGTTAGGCTTTCATTCTGAATGCTTAGCATTTCACCCTTTTTATCCTGATTGTTTTTTCCACTATACTGAACTGTTTTAATCCTTTAAAATGAGGTTAAAACAATGCTGGAAGCAGACCCTTCAAAAACAAGCCCGTGTCTTCTTTTATCTGGCGACTCTCCTGCTTCTCGTGTCTGAGCCCCGCAACAGGAGAGTTGGAGAACAGGATTGTTGTTTTATCTATTTATTCCTTTTTACCTCCACGTTTCAATTTTATGGGATTATTTATTTATTGAAGGATTTGGAAAGCAGCACACTTATTTAATTTGGACTTTGTTTTGTTGATTTTAACAAAAGCACTTGGCACCTTTTTGCACCATCCCCTTGCTCCATTTGTTGTGCCTCACTGCCAAGCTCATCAGTGACATTACTGACGGTGACGGGTTCAAGGGCTCCTGGACAGATGGGAGCATGCAGCAAACCCGCATTGTCACAAACCAATGGACAACTTCAGAAAAAACTGACCTATCTTTTTCAAACAAGTTGCATCGCTATTTTTCTTGTCACACACTTGAGGCCTATTGATTATAGTTCAGTTTCGTCCAGTATTGATCTTCATATCCTTCAAAAATGGTTTGACCTAAGTCCAATGATAACTGCTGTAAAACCAGAATTTGTTTTATTTTGCTCCATTGGAACAGGCCTATCGATTTCCATAATTTTTAGTAGTAGTTTTGAGATACATAAGGATGAATACGCTTGCACTTGCATGCAAACACATGCACTCACACACTCAATAAGTGAAGATGGCTGACAGCTTGTTTGCCCTCTTAGAGCGCTTGCTAGATGATGAAGAGAAAGAAATACACACACAAACAATACACCATAATAAATCTGTAAAGATCGAAGTGCATAGAGGCATTACCAAACTGTCTGTTTATGAAGCTGGTTTACTTCATTTGATCCAAAGTGTTTACTTTTAAATTAAATATTATTTAAATTGTTCACTTTATTCAATTTCCTGTTCATTTCACTCTACATTTATTTGTATATACAGGGGTGAGAAAAAGTAGGTTTACATTTGTTTGTATGGAAAAAGACATAAAGGTTATGATTATTACACTGGCTTTATTAACTCAAACGAATGGCACAATAGCACAGTATACTTAGGTACAATCTTGTGTACTCACAGCTGTAAACACACTTTTGCTCACCCAAGTATAATAAATATTATACAAGTTAATGTGCTTAATTGAATGTTATTGTACAATACAAGTGATTGTATTGTATTGTAAAACCTTCTGCTGAGTGATTTCCTGTAGTATCACTAAAGTTACATTTACATGGAAGTACTATATGGACCATTCCATACCTATTTTATACATATGGCTGCCTCTTGTTAAAGCCCATCCGACAGTCCACTCTGTGTAACTACCGGTAAAAATTCTGCATAAAAACTCTTTATCTAAGACATATTTTATGAGCATAAAGTTTTTCTCTCATCTGTATGGTAGGAATGCAGGATTTGTGCGTGCTTCTTAGAGGAAGAATTTAATAAGTAACTACATTTGGTATTCTAGGTGTATCATATTGATATTTTTTAACTCAATATGATAAACATTTTGGATTTTTTTGTTAGTTATGACTTTAACTAAGCTTTCATAACATTTTGATCCTCTGTAAACCATTAACTAATTCCTGCGCTAAGATTTAATTTTATTGAAAGATAAATTGAGCTGGAGGCTAAATGCAACAATATCACATCTAATTGCAAACTGCTGATTAGTAATAGCATGCAACCAAATATCGTCTTGATTGTATCACTTCACAAAGGAACAAAAAAAAAATCTCATTTTAAAAATCTGGGAATACATTATAAAGCAACAGTTAAAGTGACTGTGTGAGAAATGCTGAATTTAACAATTTGCAGAAAGTGTAAAAATTATATTAAAAGCCAGGGGAATCATAGTGATAGCAATAATGTTATTGCTTCTCAGTAGGTGGCAATGATATGGTTTGCATAAAATAAGAGCACAGCCACACATTTTAAGTGCAAAGATTATATTGTGACTTAATCTTAATTTTTTTACATTATACTTTCAGATTAAGTTGCATAACATTCTAATTTGTTTTGAACAAATTATTGTTTCTAAATGGATACACCATTAATATATTATTGTATTAGTATTATAATATACTGACAATAAAAATGTATACAGACAGACATCTTTTTAAAAATAAGAACCTCTTTTTAGCACAAAAGAACAAGGTCAGTCACTGATGGCAGCACTTGTCCCTCCTCTGTCAGGTTTGAAAACCATAATTTTGCTAATGGAATGAACTGTGCTGAATGCCTGGCAGTTTGATGTATGTGTGTGCGTGGGTATTGAAGAAAATCTCTTCTGCATCGAGGCTGAGAGTTGAGATTTCCATGATAACACCCTATCTTTGTACACTCTGTGATTTTTAAGGTGAAAGTAGCTTGTATAAATCTGTAAACATTACCAGCCTGCATTTTTTTTTTCTGTTTATCTGTTTGATAAATCAACCATTACATTTGAGCTAGATGCAACAGGGGCGTATTTGATTTTAGTAGGAAACAGGCTTTTTTCTTCAAAGGCTGACAGGAAGAAAACTTCTTGGCTAGATTAAAAAGAATCTCCTTGGGAACAGACTTAGCAGCTTAGTCCCATGGCAATGGTAGCATTAAAGAAACTAATTTTGTAAGACTGCTAAAGCCTCTATATTGCCAGGCAGCTTGGAAACACACATCAGGGTAATTTCAAATAAATTATTTAGTAAGTAATAATGCATGTTGTTTTAATGAATCCAAAATATTCAGTTGATTGCTTTTTCCAATTAATCATGAAATACCTTTTTCATCCTGCTGTTCAGTTTGATTAAAATGCTTTCCATATTGCCCATTCTATTAGATTTGACTTGCCCATTAATTTCTAGCCACATTACTAAATGCTTGCTGATTAGTAAATTGCACATTAAAATCTTGTATGTATCAATTTGAATTACTTCTGAATGTTGACAACAGGGTGCTTTATGCAAATCTGTGTAACATCCACTACTATTTTTGGTTATGTCTGAATTCTGCAGCTGCTAAATATTTTGTTTTTATTCATAAACTACTTTGTAATCATTATGGACTGCCATGGCAAACTTAGGACACACTGTGTGAACTCAAGGGCAGTGAAAATCCAATATTATATATTTTCCAATATTAGCGTATGACTCTGCAGCCTATCAATGTACAAAAATAAAATGAAATCTTCCAGAAGATTGTGCCAGCTCTATCTAGCCTAAGTGTGATTAGGGTGCTGGTCTGACTATTGCTAAGGCTAATTCAAGTACTATTATTCCTCCTTTATTTTCTTTTTACCAGCACCAGTTTTGTCCTCCATTCATTTCCCAGTGCACATACCAAATGAGATTTCACTGTGCTGCTATTCATTTTTATTTTACTCTCTGGAGTATGTCACTGATTATGTGCCACCTGGTCCTGGCTTGCCAGCTAGATTTGGCTGCAAACTGGCTGGATTAAGGCACACTGATCCATCTGAGAGATCTGGGCCATGATCTAATTGAATTTGATGTAATAGAATAGAATACATAGAATTGATCTAAAAGAATTCCCAAAGAGCCTCGAATGCTGTGATCCAGATTTGATTCCCATAAATAGACCATCAGAACAGGCACAAAGCCAAGGTCAGGAGAGAGAAATAATCCAGAATCTATGGGATCAAGCCAAACAGCTATCATTGTAAACCCAAAGATTATTTATTTT
Source organism: Polypterus bichir lapradei (assembly GCA_026402145.1). NCBI lineage: Eukaryota > Metazoa > Chordata > Cladistia > Polypteriformes > Polypteridae > Polypterus > Polypterus bichir. The sequence goes on from JANRMT010062836.1 coordinate 15,667,511, forward strand.
AAATGAATCAGCTGCTCACGCCCCACTTTCCTACTCCTGTGTAACATTAAGTAACAATTTGACAACTTGCTGCATACTATAAGGAGAAGGAGATCAAAGGTGATCAAATAGTTGATAGGAGTGGCCTTATTCAAATGAAAAAGAGTTACTTTTTTAAAGTTAGAAGCGCCAGTGAAAATTAAACATAAAGCTTAAGAGTGTTCAGGACTGTTCAAGATTTAGATAGAAACAAGCAAAAACAACACAAACAGCCATTTTTCATGCTTATGTTAATACTAAAATCACTCAAAAATATGAGATCATTTGTATTATAAAGTGACTACCAGCTTAATATAAGGAAGAAGAGGTGTAGAAATTAACAGTTTGAGTTTGCTTAATTCAATCCTAACATCTAATATCAGGGTCTTGAGGGATGTAATATTATTTATTGCAAACATTGAAAGTTTAGCATTAAAAATACCTTTATGTCTATGTTGGCAACTAATGTTTAATTTATGGAAAATATAAACCCACCAGAAGACGCATGATTTTATTCTAATCATTTTTTCTTTATCTGATCTATTTTTTCTCACTTATACATTGTTGGTTACAACTTGAAAACAGAATCCGCTCTTATATGGCTTGTGATGAAATACTAGATTTAAATCTTAGTTTTTAACCTTAACTGTGTTTTGGCAGAGTAGGAAATTGCAAAGTGAAAAACTATTTTAATGTACTTTATAAAACTAGCTAATTAAAATTGGAATTTCATCCTTTACATGTTTAAAAACTATATTTTCATGTAATTTGTATTGCATTCATAAATGTATTTTTAAAACCTAAATATTATAAAAAATAGGTAGGATTTGAAAAGTTATAGCCTAAATAGTACTGCTTTTGGTGGCACGATGGCGCAGTGGTATCGCTGCTGCCTTGCAATAAGGAGACCCGGGTTCATTTCCAGGTCCTCTCTGTGTGGAGTTTGCATTTTCTTCCCATGTCTGCGTGGGTTTCCTCCTGGTGCTCAAGTTTCCTCCCACATTCCAAAGATATGCAGGTTAAGTGCATTGGCAATCCTAAATTGAGCTTGGTGTATGTGCCCTGCGGCGGGCTGGCGCCCAGCCTGGGGTTTGTTCCTGCCTTGCACCCTGTGCTGGCTGGGATTGGCTCCAGCAGACCCCCCGTGACCCTGTGTTAGGATATAGCGGGTTGGATAATGGATGGATGGATTACTCCTGTTGAGGGGTAATATTATGGATATGGAGAAATATACTTCAATAATGCCAAATAAGCTTGCTTATTCCAAAATGTTAGTGTTTTTCAAGATTATAAACATCATCTACTGTAAACTTCTCCTGCTTTAAAAAAATGTTGGATATCCTGCATTAGAAGTTTTCAACAGAAGAAGTTTTATTTATATATATATATATATATATATATATATATATATATATATATATATATATATATACTGTAAATATATATATATATTCAATGGCAAATGCCAATCAAGCTCCGCAGTGTCGTGCAATGAGCACAGGGCCCACTAGAGGACATCGGGCCCTCAGTCCACCCCAATGAAGTCTGTTTCTGATTATTTGGTTAGAGACATTCACACCAGTGGCCAGGTGCTATATATTAGCAAGGAATTATACAATCATAACATATTCCTAGGTTAAGCGTTCATTGAGCAACAACTATGGGATTTGAACAACTTCCCAAATTACTTTCTCGATGACTCAACATTGATGGAATTCCAGTATCTTCTTTCACCTTTACCTTTTGTATGTCTTCAGAAAAGCAGTAGAAAAAGAAGGAATTTTACAAGCAATGATTATAGACGAGAAAAAGAAATTAGGCTCATTTAGAAAATCTAAAAACCCTTGTATACAGCATCATTTACCCTACAAAGCTGCTAATATATGCTTTCCACTTTTGGCCTGTAAGTCAAAATATTGACAGCTAATTGTCTAAGTAACCTTTTGGTTGGATCATCTTACCATTTTTTGGAATAATCCCAAGATAAAGCAGTTAATTAAACCTGTATGTCTGGATTTCTTTCCACTCAAAACAAGCACAATAATTTAGGTTTCTGAATTGTTCCTTAAGGAATTGCTTCACTTTTTAAAACTCTTTTGTAATATTTTTTCCCAGAAATTACTCAGCAATTCATTTTCTGCAATCCTTATAATTTTTCTTAGTCTTGCTACACAACACACATATTTCTTGGTATTTTAAGATAACCAGTTGGTGGTCTGTAGAAGACGCAAAACAGCCATAACAAGAGACTTATACTTCAATAGATTATTTTTTGAAAGTGATATTTTAAATGACAATAGAAATATCATGTACTTTAGATGGAAAGCATCAGGCACATTTAAAGTATGTAATTATTATGCCATAACATCAAGAGAATAATGCTTTAGTCATTTGATAGTAAATTAATTTTTAAATGATCTGATTACTGAGCATGTTAACACATGATTGCGGTGTCACAGTACATTACCTATTCCATCCTTCTGTCTATTTGCTATGTTTGAAAAACTTGATCATGGAAACTGAATAAAATATATAATTCACTGCATATTCAAATGCATTTTATACATTGGATTAATTTGCAAAGGTAAGTCATATGGGTTTGAAATGAAATGTTTAAAACTAAATGTTGAAGCATTAGAAATACTTTGCTCATTTCAGACAACTGAGCTTTGAAAAATAATGTTTCTTGTGTATAATCATTTAATGATAAATATTTTCAATAAATTTGAGATTAACAGGAAAATTACAAAATGTAGTGAATTAGTTTTGATTATTTCTAATACTGTATAATCAAAAAGTGCATGTTATAAACTTGAATGTTTTCTTTAAATAATGTAATTAGCTATATATAAATAAAAGAAATGAGTTATATGGTTTTGTTGCACTAAATGAATGAATGTGTAATAATCTGTGCCAAGCCAATGTATTAAACTTTTGATATAAATATACATCTAAGGAAAGATTGCAAAATGCACATTACTGTACAAATTCAGATATTACAGGGACACTTCAAAGAAACCAACTTTAACTTCTTATAGTCATTGCTTTACCAGATCATGGAACATGAAAACAAACCTTCTGGTGCTGTGCAGAGACATAAAACACACTGGTGGATTTTATGGTCTGCTGCTCACAATGTTTCTGGGTTTTGAGAACACTTTTTTACATGTGACTTCTCTCAAGTGCTAATCCTGCTGCTGCAAGTTAATGACAATAATTGCTTTAGGGATACAGTTACTTTGGTAAAAATTCAAAATAGAATTTACAATGCAAAACTATGTGTAACCGCAGAAACACACTACACAATATTAGCAGAGGGTGTTAGTTTTTTAATGAGAATTAATGCCACACGTGAGATATATTATTTCATTCTTTTCTGTTGTCGTAAAACTTGTCATGTGCTGTAGCATTTTTCTTATTTGGAATGTTGTGTGTTTAATTCTGTATGTTTTCTACTTTGGTGATGGCTTTGGTCTTTCATTTGAATTGTTATAAAAGTAAAATCACTTTTAAATTAGTTTGTACTGAATTTATGAAGACAAAAATGTATGGTCTTTTATCATGTAACTTACAGATGGAAGGCAATTTGGAAAGTCATCCAGCAACAAAGAGTTTACCTGAGAAAGAATTGACGCCAAATTGGCACCAAAGAGAAGGGGACCTATGAGAGCCATGGCAGAATGAGAGGAACTAAGAGAACTTCTGTGTACGTCAAAGTGTTAACAAAATGACTGCCAGGGTGATACAACCGGTTCATGGTGTGGATGCCCTGGAAGTAATAAAAGATCAGGGAGAGAAGGAGACAGGGAGACCTTACCTGAGTAGAATAGACATGGCACAATTTTTCCAGGCTTCCAGAAGGTAGAATTATTCATTTACTGTGACTAACATGACCATGTTACTCATTTAAAAGGAAAGGAAGACATTGAGTTAAATTAGATAATTGACCCTTGTAGCCTCCTTAGCATTATGTTTACCTCTTGGAAACCAAGGCAAAAATCATGATTTTTTTTAACAATAAAAAATGATATGTGTAACAGAAAAATGTAAATAACAAAATGTCAACATAATACAGTAGGAAAGGTATGTCAAGTGCCCACGGATGTATTAATGCATACTTAGTACAAGTCCTATGTATGATATGTTTTGAAACAATCACCAACAGACAGTCCAGCGTTACAACTGGGACAGTATACGCATGTTGCTTTGCAAATTCTTCTTGCAATATTTTTTCTTTTGCATGAGCATAAAAGGGAAGAATTCTAGTGCTTGAACTACAGGATCAACACTTTAATGTAGGCCACCACAGCACAAGGCTTAGCGACTTCTACACTTCCCCAGTTGCTACATTGTGAACAATGTTCAGGGGAGCAGAATCTTTTTTGTCCTCCTACTTGATTGCAATCATTTTGTCCTTTAGCCACACACCAACTTGCACATTGTGAACCTTAAGGTGAACAAATTCATTGGGCATATCATGGGGGTTCGGTCATACAGTGCTGTATGCATCAGTTTCACTAGCCCGATCCAGCTTATGGTTCAGTTTCAGTTTGTTCTAAAACTGGCTTTACAACTTCTTGTTTACATGCCATTGCATTCTGGTTCATCATTAATATTGATGACTTACATTAGAGTGACAAAACGCAGAGAAATATTCATGAATTTTTGCAGCATGATGTTATTAGGTCAACTAGATAGTAAAAGAATACTGCTCTGAAAGTTATTTGGGCTTAACACTGTAATGCAGATCATTACATGTCTTCCCATGTTTAACTCTTGAATAACCATACTTACACTGAATTCCAAATCTTTGTCACTCTCACTGTTAATGCCAGGGTAGTTAGGGCAGAGAAGAGAAAAGAGGACAACAGATAAGCAGAGCTGAGAAAACCCCCAGAATGAGATTTAAAAGCTTTTTCTTACAAATGAACCAAAGTCTAGAGTCAGGAGGAGAATTTCAGTAAAAAATACTTATGAAAGTGGCATCTCAGCTGACAGTCAGGGCAATGACATCTAATTTGGTAAGAAGGGTTCTCTTTTTTATTTTATTTTGTTATTTTAATTTATAATCATTCTTCAACTCTGTGGTATGCAAATAAATTCAGTTATTTAGACAATGCATTACTGCAGGTGCAGAGTAATACCAAGTAGTATTGTTGCATTTATGTTTGTTAGTTTTGCTTCTTGAGTATTACCATACAGTATATATTTTTTAATTTCATGAAGACAGTGAATCATAAAATCAAATCCTTCCAAGAAGTCTGCAATGAGAGGACAATCAGCTGCATAGCTCCATTCAGCTGGTCACCTATCTCAGTAGGCAAAATTATTCCTTGCTATTTTGATTAATTGGAAGGTTTGCCCTGGTTATCAGAAGAATGCAGTGAAAATTCATTGGTGAGAGTGTCAAAGTCATAAAGGGCAACAGAAAAAGAGAGAAAAAGAAATGTTAGTGTGTTAGTTGTACAATTTGTGTTACTAACATCTTCATTACAGAATGCATACTGTTAAAGACATTGATTAACATATAATGGATATTGTCACTGCCTAACTCTATTTTCATAATCTTCTTTGAACCCTGCTCTATAGAATGTCTAACCTTAAGTTATTTTTAAAACATTTGAAACTAGTTTCCTACTTGAAGATTTATAATTGATGTTTTGTAAACTTCTTAAGAAATGTTTTGATGATTCAGTTCAAGTCCTTAACTACATATTGTACAAGTTACTTTTTTAAAGGCAACTCAAATAGGTTCTTCTATTTGAAAGATAAAGAAAGTTTTTTACAACAAAACATTTAAAAAGAAATCAAATGAGTGACAATTTCTGAACTCTCACCCTTAGAAGAATTTCTACATCTTGGCAGAGATCAAATAAAGAACCCTGGGTTAGACCTTTGTGGTGAATGCTGGTGAAAGCCGCCATGGCAAGTTCGCAATTAGTGTCTTTCATGGAGGCAACTCTGGGACTTGTTGGTGGATACCAATGTTGAGATAAACTGTTAAATAAAAGAACTTAGCAGAAGGGTTTTTGAGTTTTACTCATAGGTATCAGCAGACTAAGTTGTAGTAATGGCCAAAGCAAACAATTTAATATGACCTTCAAAAATGATTTTTGTGTAAGAATTATAGAAATGAGAAAATGTGTTCTTGGTTTTATATAATGTGCATTTAGGAAGTTAGTTAACTTTTTCTGCATCAAAGACAGAGAAATCATATTTTTGTTTATTAATTATTTTGTGAAAGTGAATCATAGACATAAATATACAGAAATAACAGTAAGAATATATTGTAATATTCTGCTGACCTCGACTCGGGACGTTGTGGGTTGGTGGGGGGAGTACTTCGAAGACCTCCTCAATCCCACTAACATACCTTCCAATGAGGAAGCAGGCCCTGGGGACTCTGAGGTGGGCTCTCCCATCTCTGGGACTGAAGTCACCAAGGTGGTCAAAAAACTCCTTGGTGGCAGGGCCCCGGGGGTGGATGAGATACGCCCGGAGTTCCTTAAGGCTCTGGATGTTGTAGGACTGTCTTGGTTGACACGTCTCTGCAGCATCGCATGGAGATCGGGGACAGTGCCTCTGGATTGGCAGACTGGGGTGGTGGTCCCCCTCTTTAAAAAGGGGGACCGGAGGGTGTGTTCCAACTATAGAGGGATCACACTCCTCAGCCTCCCTGGAAAAGTCTATTCGGGGGTTCTGGAGAGGAGGGTCCGTCGGGTAGTCGAACCTCGGATTCAGGAGGAACAGTGTGGTTTTCGTCCTGGTCGCGGAACAGTGGACCAGCTGTACACCCTTAGCAGAGTCCTGGAGGGTGCATGGGAGTTTGCCCAACCAGTCTACTTGTGCTTTGTGGACTTGGAAAAGGCGTTCGACCGTGTCCCTCGGGGAGTCCTGTGGGGGGTGCTCCGGGAGTATGGGGTACTGGACCCCCTGATAAGAGCTGTTCAGTCCCTGTACAACCGGTGTCAGAGCTTGGTCTGCATTGCCGGCAGTAAGTCGAGCCCGTTTCCAGTGAGAGTTGGACTCCGCCAGGGCTGCCCTTTGTCACCGATTCTGTTCATAACTTTTATGGACAGAATTTCTAGGCGCAGCCAGGGTGTTGAAGGGGTCCGGTTTGGTGGACTCAGGATTGGGTCACTGCTTTTTGCAGATGATGTTGTCCTGTTTCATCAGGCCGTGATCTTCAGCTCTCTCTGGAGCGGTTCGCAGCTGAGCGTGAAGCGGTTGGGATGAGAATCAGCACCTCCAAATCCGAGACCATGGTCCTCAGCCGGAAAAGGGTGGAGTGCCCTCTCAGGGTTGGGGGTGAGATCCTGCCCCAAGTGGAGGAGTTTAAGTATCTCGGGGTCTTGTTCACGAGTGACGGAAGAATGGATCGTGAGATCGACAGGCAGATCGGTGCAGCATCCGCAGTGATGCGGGCTCTACATCGGTCTGTCGTGGTGAAAAAAGAGCTGAGCCGTAAGGCAAAGCTCTCAATTTACCAGTCGATCTACGTTCCTACCCTCACCTATGGTCATGAGCTATGGGTAGTGACCGAAAGAACGAGATCGCGAATACAAGCGGCTGAAATGAGTTTCCTCAGCAGGGTGTCTGGGCTTTCCCTTAAAGATAGGGTGAGGAGCTCAGTCATCCGGGAGGGGCTCAGAGTAGAGCCGCTGCTCCTCCGCATCGAGAGGAGTCAGATGAGGTGGCTCGGGCATCTGATCAGGATGCCTCCTGGACGCCTCCCTGGTGAGGTGTTCCGGGCACGTCCAACCGGGAGGAGGCCCCGGGGAAGACCCAGGACACTCTGGAGGGACTATGTCTCCCGGCTGGCCTGGGAACGCCTTGGGATTCTCCCGGAAGAGCTGGAAGAAGTGGCCGGGGAGAGGGAAGCCTGGGCTTCTCTCCTTAAGCTGCTACCCCCTCGACCCGACCTCGGATAAGCGGAAGAGGATGGATGGATGGATGGATATATTGTAATATTTGAGACGCAAGGACTGTGATTCTGATACAGATGTGAGCAGCACTGGAGCACCACAAGGAACAGTCCAGTCTCCTTTTCCTGTCACTCTGTATACCTCTGACTACAAATATAATACCAGGTCATGTCGCTTGCAGAAATTTTTAGATGATGCTGCACTAATAGGGTGCTTTGCTAAGGGGGAGGAGACAGAGTATAGGTGTCAGGAGAAGTTTGTTTCTTGGTGCAAAGACAATTGTCTGCATCTTGACATCATCAATACCAAGGAACTGGTTATTGAGTTTCGTCACACGAAAGAGCCTATGTCTGGTTATTATTCAAGGAGTGGGTGTAGAGGTGGTCCACAGGGAACTTTTTCCTTAGGGGACTGTGTTCCTGTAATGTGGGAAGTGACATCCTTCACATCTTTTATAACTCGGTGATGGCCAATGTGATTTTTTATGCTGTGATGTGCTGGGCTGGTAACATCATTTCAAGAGAGTCCTACCAAATCAATAAGCTAATTAAAAGTGCAAGCTCAGTTATAAGGTGCACTCCAGACCCCCAGGAGGTAGTAGCGAGGGAGAGAAACAAAACAAATCTGAGTGCCATTATGAACAATGCTGCACATCCTCTCTCTGACACACTAAGATAGAGTACTTACAGCCAACAAATTATTCAGCAGAAATGTGTCAAGAAATGCAACTGGGGCTCCTTTACATCAACAGCACTATGTCTGCATAGTGCCTTACTGTGACTTTCTTGCTTTAAAGTCATTCCAGTGTGATCAAACCAAAGTGTGTGTGTATATTTATTAATTTAATTATCTATGTGTTTATTTATTTAAAGAGCTTCTTTAATAAGCCAAATATCCCCCTGGGGACACATAAAGTGCTATTTAATGACATGTATTAGTAAAGTACATAAAGAATGTTTTAGTTGCATTTTAAAATATCATGTACTTAAAGACAGAGCCCAAATAAGCTTGTGGCAACTGAAACAGCTTTAATAGACACTACAGTAAAACTCAGATTGATCAACTGTTAATTGATTTTGGTTGTGTAGGGTCTAAGGCTATTTATAGTAAATACAGGGCGAGACAAAAAGTAGTACCACATTTCAAATGTTTATTCTACAAAAACACTACAAGATAAAATACATTTCATTATGAGACCCAAAAGGGTATACAAAATAGATTTTTTTCACTGTGTTTTAAAAATTATGTCCTCAGGGTGGTGGCCATCATTAACAATACACTCTTCAAGACGATTTCTGAACGCTCACATGACTTGTTCTGCCATTTCAAGGGGAATAGCAGTGATTTCATGGCGAATAACGTCCTTGAGGGCTTCAAGGTTTTCAGGTCGGTGTGTGTATACCTTCAACTTGAGATAGCCCCACAAGACAAAATCAGCAAGATTAGGTAAACATGAAGGCCACCCGACATCGCCATGCAGGGAGATCAGCTAACCCCAGAAACATCTCCCGCAAAACTTGCATGGATCTCTGTGCTGTATGAGCTGTTGCTCCATCCTGTTGAAAGTAGGCATCCACCACATCCAGTTTTTCCAGTTGGGTGCTGCAAAAAGTTCTCTAGCATTTCAATGTAACGTTCTGAAGTGAAGGTTTCTCCCCCCCCCCCCCCCCTCAAAAAAGTAAAGGCCTACAATGCCAAATTCTGCACCCATCTGTTACACAGTCACTGTTCAGGGGTCTCTGATGATGTTCACAAGGGATGGTTTTAGCCCAGTAGCGAAGGTTATGCTTACACAACTATTCAAATTGAAATATGCTTCGTCTCTGCACATGACAATGGCATCTCGATGAACGGTTTACAGAATGTTCATATACTACTTTCTATGGCTCTCCTAGTCTCTCTCAGTGAGTTCCTGCACTACCATCATTTTGTATGGATGGAAATTAAGATCCTCATGCAAAATCTTCCACAAAGAATTATTGGAAATACCTAAGGCAGAAGCATGTTTGCGAGGTGAACATCTAGGAGACTGCAAAATTGCCCTTACAGCTTGGATGTTTTCCGGCGTTTGTACAGTCTGAGGAAGGCCAGTAGATGTTCTGCTAAATGTTGTAATTGTCTGTCTAAATTTAGCCACCTACTGAAGAATTGATTTCTGATTTGGGACATCATCATTAGGAGGAATGCTGAAGTGCGTTCAGAAGGCGTGATGCATAGTGATGATAGATTCATTGTTTTTGAAGAATGCTTTGACAGTGAAAGCATGGTGCGCATCGGATCAAGGCATGTTGCCGACTGAAAACTACAAGGGATTGCCTATAAAAGACTCCACCCCAAACCACTTGGCTGCCTCTACCTCACGCTATGACCTTAAGAAATGTGGTACTACATTTTGGCTCACTGACAAATAACACTTTTGAAAGCATGCCCAATGGAAAGGTAGAATTGTGATGCCCAAGATGTCCACACCTGGCATAAGTCTTTCTTGTATCCAGATATCAATATTCATATACTGAGATGAACTAGTACAACAAGGACACATGAACAAGTAATGGGTGCTGCAAAACTGCTTTGTGCTTTAACTCCAAACAAACAAAGAAATAAAGTGTGATGCAGCCCTTCATCAAATTGTTAAATAAATAATCCAATGAAAACAGTACTCAAGTATAGGTTAAGATCCATTAATAAATAATCTAATAACAAGAGTTAAAAAAAAAAAAAAACAGGTTCTGCGATCCAGTGCTTCTGCGCTTGTTTTAATTGATGCTTTAGCATTTGCCAGTACTAGCATTTGCTTCTTTCAGCATTTAGCACTCTCTTTTGCAATCTCTGCTCCTTTCACCTACTCATTAACTGCTCCAATCCAGCAATTACTCAATGGAGGAGTCATCTACGGGATCAACCTTCAGGAGCTCTGCAATCAGCTCCTGCTCTGTCCTTTTTTCCATCTTCTTCTGTCTCTCTTAGGCTCCGTATACACTTTTTTGTTGCAGGTGCTCTGCCTAATGACCTGCGGGATGTCAATGCAGAAGAGCTGCACTGATCGCACCTTCACATTACAAGCAATCAGCTTGCCTGCCCACTGAACACTTCACTGCTATGTTACTGCACACTACTGATAATCTGCTACCACACACATCGAGACTGAGTGCACTGCTTCTATTGTAAAACTCACGCACTGTCACTGACCACAAGAGAACCTTACCACAAGAATCTACTGTGTATTGAAGCTTCAAGTGAAATTGTTCACTCAACGCTGTTGACCGTAGTGGATTGCAGGTCACTGTAGTGTTTTGCCAGTAAATTTAAATGGCAGTAAAATAATGAGTAATTATAATCTGCAGATAATGGAGCCATTTGAGTTATAAATTTAATGTAATGTAAGTACTGAGTTCCTGTTTATTCACTGTATGAACAATTTCTTACAGCGTGAGGCTTAGGGAACTTTTTTTTTCTTCCATTCACTTCCACATAAATGATTTTTGTTTCCCTTTTACTTGAAGTCACAGAGAATGTCTTCTTTTTTCATATACAGTACATTTAGAATATTTTCCATTGCTTTTGAAATGGGTGTTTTTCAGATTTCAGAAATTAGTACAGAAAGCTCTGTTTTAGGTATCAGAACAAATACATAATTTTCCTGAAAGCATTTACTTTTCTGAGACAGATGGCTCTGGTGGGCACCGTGGCAACAGGTGGAGCAGGTCTGGGCTACTTCCCAAAGACCCAGGTCGGCAAGGCCCAGGGTAAGGAGAGAATCCATCTACTCCAGGAAGAGGTCTGAGCAGGGGTGGAGGAAGAGAGAATGAGCAGGGCAGTAGGACTCCGGCAACAGGGTGCGTGGACAAGGTGGGAGAGTACTCTCCAGCGAAGGATCACCTGGTCCGGTTTCTGGTGCCCTGTCAAGCCCAGCAAACCTCCACGTCTGGGGAAAGAGCGAGACACCATCCTGTCCACTTTGTTCAGGAGGAGGCTCTTTAGAACATCTACTCAGCAGCTGCCCTAAGGCTCTGTCAGACGGCCGCTACCAGTGGCGCCATGATAAGGATGTTCAAGGCAGTTGCTGAAAGCTTGGCTGCAGCCATCAACACAAGCAAACTTCTCCACGGCTTAAAGAAGGCAGTTACCTTCGTTAAAGCGGGAGAGCAATCCCAGGCAAAGGCAATAATAACATTCCTCTTCCACACTGCCTCTGACTGGAGCTGCAGGCTGACTTGGGAAAGCAGCAAAAGTTCCTGCAGCAAATTGTAACAACATCACTCCGGCCAGACATGATCATTACCTCTGAGGCCTCAAAACAGCTGATCATGCTGGAACTGACAGTGCCCTGGGAAGAGCGCATCGAGGAAGCTAGTGAGAGGAAACGCGCCAAGTACCAGGAGCTGGTGGATTAGTGCAGGGACAGAGGCTGGAGGGTACTCTATGAGCCCATAGAAATTGGCTGCAGAGGATTTGCAGGATGCTCACTCTGCAGAGTCCTCACATGGCTGGAAATAACAGGAGCGGCCAAAAAGAGGGCCATTAAATCTGCAAGTGAAGCTAAAGAGAAAGCCTCAAGGTGGCTTTGGATAAAGAGGGCTGATCTGTGGATCACTACTGGGATGCAAGTTGGGGATTGATCAACCCCGGCTGGGTCACCTCAGCAAGGATATATGATGTTGCGAGACCCGAAACGCCCAATGACCTCAGGATACATCACTTATGATATGTCCTAGTGCATCCAGGTGACCTCAGGATACATCACTTATGATATGTCCTAGTGCATCCAGGTGATGTTTCTTATATAGACTTTAAGAATTAGTGTAGCAAGTTTTAGAAAAGTTGGTTTAGTTGGAATCAAGTTTTTTCATGTGGACAGACAGTTCTGCCTTCTACTGGAGAGAGGCATTTTTAAAGTAAAAAAAGACCAGATGATAAAATTAACCAAGAAATGAACATGATTCAGACCAAAACTCTTAACTTTAATCAAAACCAAAATTATATCCCCAAAAATCACTGTCCACATAAGTATTACGAAGTTTCTTTAACCAGAATATCACATGAAGCACACACCAAATAGACATATAGAATAGATAGGGCTGACTTTTATGTGGTTGTGTAATTGAAGTCACATGTTGCACTTCCTGAGCAGATATTCATGGTGACCAGCATAAAATGTGGTGCCACCTACTAAAGACAGTGTGAAAACAAGTAAAAAATATTTAAAGATATTTGGAGTGCAGAAATAACTTTTGTGTTTCGAAACCCAAACTGAGAAAAACACAAATTAAAAAATATGCAAAATAAACATAAAACATATGTAACAAATCTGAACTATAACATAGACATGGTACTGAGAGTAAATGGTTTTTGCATTTTATGAGTGTGCATCTAAAAAAAAGTATAACCAAGCATGGAAAACAAATAAATTGATTATTTATCTAACAAATTGATTCATTATCTATGCAAAAGTGCCAAATTGAAAACTCAAGGTCTTCAAGGCCAAAAGAATTTTTTTCAAGATGGAGAAACCAATACTAAAAGACTGCTACAGAAATTTTAACAAAGTACAAAGAATACAGCAGGGGAAAGGATGCGAGGGTAGATTTACAACTTAAATGACTTTTCAGAACTGTGTTGTGGATGGGACTGTGGCTTGAGGATTCAAGGCAAGAGGGGTAATTCCAATTCATTAAAACTGGGACAAAAATAGTATTTTTCATTTAAAAAATGGTTCCACTGTTTCTTTGGAATGCCTATGATGGAGAGCCGGATCACAGACTCTGACCAACAGTTGCACTTCAGATCCATGATGGAACAATGTAGATTTAGCCTTAGCCATGGAACAGTTAATAAGTTTTTTGTCTGTGTATAGATATTTGAGAGATTGTGGGTTGCAGGAGTTTGTCAATCCTTTCTGCATACAGACAAACACAGTTTGGCATATTTTAGTATGTGCCACAATAATGTAAAGTTTGGTTTTGCTGTTGCAGGCTATTTAGCCCAATTTTTTGCAAGCATTTTGTGCTTGTATAATTGCAATTAAATCTGCTCTGTTAAAATGGGATAAGACACTGCTAAAGTTGTATTTGTTTCATTTGATAGACAGTATATAAAGGCACAGCCAAAGTTCAGGGACATTCTTGTTGGGGTACTTGATTGGCATCTTCTTGACCTGTTCTGACTGTAATTTCCATGTTGCATTATAGCAGTTCACAGCATTGTGTGACACTTATCAAATCTAAGGCCTAGGACTACTCTTTGCAAGTAGTGAGGAGAATGAATCTCAAGGTAAGAATTATGTTACCTTAAGGTATTGTTCACAAGTATAGGGAAAGTGAAAGGTAATTTTAAGATTGACCAATACAGCACATACAGTATGGTACTGTAGGTGATTATAGCAGAGAAGGATAGTGAAATGGGGGCTGAAAGAGCATTGAATTAAGTCCACATGCCCATTCTCACCTTCACTTACAAACTGTGGATAGTGACCAAAAGAATGAGATAGTGGGTACAAACGGCCAGAGTGAAGTCTTTGTGTAGGGTTGCTGAGCTAACTCTCTATGACAAGCTGAAGACGTCAATAATTTGTGAAAATGGAGAGCAGAACGTCTTGTTTTCTGGATTGAGAGAAGCCAGTTTGAGTGGTTTGGACATTTAGAGAGGATGATCTTAGATGCTTCCCTCAGAAAGTACAGTACATCAGGTATCAGTTACTGGTTACACCTATAAAAATATTGCCTGAGCAAAAAATTACCTTGAAGTAGACAGACTTTGAATTTAAAATAAATACTTTATTGCCATAGCAATGTCAGATGCATTAAATTTGATTTGGCGAAGCTCATACAAATGAAATATCATATCCTAAATAAATCATAGGAACATCAATCATCACTTCCTAACAGCCTCCAAACAACAGATTTAACAAAGACACATTTAGGTATATAACACGTTGCTAGAGTTACATAGATTTTATATACCCAACATAGTCCATTGCTAACACAGCCTTTATCAGGTAAACTGGATGGAAAATGAGATAAGAAGAGACAACATTGTAATCAGTATTTCAGCTATCTGATGATCATGTGGTATTCATACACTATCGTACATAGCATAGCTTATGCATAATATTACTGGATGCCTAATCCTTCCTATTCAATTAAAAAAAATGACTATTTATCTACCTTCTTAGTATTAGAGAGAAACTGCATAATGATTACTTGGATAGAATTTATTTTTGAATAAATGCACATATATATAGCTTTAGTTGTATACTTTTCCTGTTCCTAATGAAAATTGTTCTGGCATAATTGGTCAGAGTTTAGGGCCAAAAAAATAAGTAAAAGGAGTATATTTTGAAGAAAACATAAATGCTCAACATTTTTAATTTCAAACAAAAGTGGTTAAAAAATTAATATTAAAATCAGTTGTCACTTTCCTTCATTTAATGAGAATAATCTAGATAAAGCATGAGTCCATTTGCTATTCAAGGCTAACTAAACAAAGATTGATGTGTTTTGCAGCAGATAGGTATTAGTCTGAACTGATGAAGTAGCTTTCACACTGGCAAAAGGTTCTGGTGAATTACTTTAGGTGAACACATTGTTTTGTGTTCACAATTTGTTAAAATGTCAAGCTATGTATACGTGTTAAATTTTCAAAACATTTAATCATAGCTGCGTTTTCTCCTGTGTTTGTTTAATAGTTAATTACATTTAATTTGGGCAGTATACCCCTCAGCCTTGAATCAACTAAATGTGTAAAATGTCATTCAGGATTCCACTACTGTGTTTACTTTTGCTGTACATTTTAGTTCCAAATTATCTGTGGAATTTCATGATTTGGTTTACTGTAAGTGTGAGGATAACAATGTTAGAAATTTTCTTTTATATCTGGTAAAGACTGTAATTTCAGCCTCTTTCTGTTTATGGCCAGTACCTCTAAATTGTTTTCATTTAACACATTAATGTAGATTTTTGAATTGACGCAATATTAATGAAAAACAAATCCGGGTCAGAAACCAAAATCGAGACAATAAATTAAAATTTTATGTGTTGTTTTTCTATGGTTGTTAGATTAGGTAAATAATAGGAAGGCGATGCTCCGTCTTTAAGTATTTTCCCAAGTAGATGAGATATAGTGTGAGATAAGCGATATGTTTACAAGCTTTCCCCATGACTGCTCTGGATTTTCTCCTAAGGTTGTTTTAACAATTTTCTACAACATCTCAAATAATTGCATGTTAGGTTAAATTAATACCCTAAATTGTCCCAGTGTAAGTTAGTGTGGGTGTGTGTGTGTGATTGTGCCGTGAGATGCATTCGTGTCCTGTCAATTGTTAACACCTGCGTTGTTCCCAGTCGGTCTGGAAAAAGTGTCTGTACTTGTCGACTCTGAATTAGACAAACCAGATACAGAATATGGATAGATGAGATATACAGATGTTTAAGATGGCAATTCAAAGCAATCTCTAAATATACTGCATAACTGACCCTTCTATAACATCCATCCTTTCACTTCAATTGTGTCATAAAGTATAACAGCCTTTTATATTCCTGTATGGTAAGCACAAGATGAGTGTCAGAAGCCTCTTAGCAGCCCCAGCCATGACATAGTTTTTAAAACAGGATCGAAGGTCCACGTCCATTCTGACAGATTCTGCATTTTCTCATGTGGCTCCTCAAACAGATCTTAGTTCCTATTAGACTGAAAATTAGAATGGCTTCCATTATGGAGCTCATTAGGAGATAAGTCTCTGAACTCCATACCAATGCTTAAGTGCATGGCCAGTAAACCACAGCTCTGACTTTTGGCACCTCTGAATGCTCTAAGGACACTGGGAACACTGGACCCACTCCATAACCCATAGTACATGAAATTTTGTTTCCCAGATATTCAAAGTAAGGAAAAAAATATGAAATGTTCTGTTAATCTTGGGCTATCTTTAAATAAAAAACTCAATCAGCAAGTGCACTATGCTATATAAAACCACTGATTATACAAGCAAAAGCAAAGAGTTGAATATTTCTATCAGCCCCCAAGATACTGGACATATTACTAGTTAGTAATTCAGACCACATTTCTTTTTATGCATCTTATTACAGTCCTTGTATGCTAGGCAGTGAAATGTAAAAAGCGTGCTTGAGAGCATAATTATTTTCATGTGGAAAGTAGGGATATTTTTAAAATCCTTTTTATCAGTGGCTGGTTGTAAATTGGTTTTGGCTGTTTCCCATGGAGCGCGTTCTTTTCTCTGTGTGCCACATTTAAAAAAAGCTCTGGCATTAATTAGTTTGTCTTGGGAATATTCATGTGTTCTCTAATGCACTGTTATAAAATCACTTTATATAGTATATAATATTCATGTTATTTTAAGGCGAGAGAGAGGCTGTTTCAAACACATTATATTGAAGTATGGTACTTACAGTATGCTTCGTTAAAATTGGTAAGAATAATGATTGTAATTTATTGTGTTGCTCATTAACATAAGGGATGCAGATGCACATAAAACAAAGAAGACAACAGTTAATGTTTTAGTTCTATATTATGTAAGCAGGTAAATCCCTATTTTGTATATTTTTTGATATATATGTATAATGTTTTATAAAATTAAAGTAATGGTGATTAAGGACAGCTCTATGAACCTGGATAACTGCTGTGTAACATTAGCCTTTTTTTTTTTATTTAGTTTTCACAGACTTGTGAATACAACATATAAAGAATTATAACTTATTATTTTAGAGTAAATACTACATGTACTATTTGCTGACTGGATTAAATATTTTATGTACTTTGGTTTATGGTCTCATTAATCAATGTAGAAAGGTTACTTTTAACGTGGAGAAAAAGAAAATCATTTTCAGGGAAAAGTTAAAAAATAACAAACAAATTACAGCATATCCCTTTATTACCATTTATTCATTTCATGATGGTCACAGACAGGTGGAACTGTTTATTGGTCTGGTCACAGTTTATATATTATTAATTTTATTGTTTAAGTAAATTAATTATTCTTATCCAGGCACACACATTTCTAATATACAGAGATCTTGATTACCATTTATGATTTGACTATATTAAATAAGTAAATTAACTTGTATGTTATTAATGGAGACAATTAAGATTAATGTAAAGTGCTCATTATATTCTGGAACTGATATTGGAAGAAGGCAGCATAATATATCAGGGATAGTAATTTAATGTATTTCTCACTCTAAGCTAAAAGCTGAGTGAGCTGTTCATGCTAGTATTACTTTATTACTTGCTGTAAAAGCATGCTGTTCTTCACAAGAACAATATGGCATTCTTTTGTTAGTTATAATGCTAACACTCTAGCAACACAGAGGAGTAGTGGGTCATCACTCACCTTGGGCTAATGCTCAATTAAACTGGAGAGATTCTCAGAGATGATAGTTTACTCACGGATGTGTCATTTATTGCTCCCACTGGGGTCATGGTCAAGCTGTGTACGAGCAGTTGAATCAAATAAGATTTCATGTTGATGTCTTTCTCTATCTTTCTTGAGACTTGACCAGAAATAAAATAATTGTTTGTCCAGATATGCCTCATTTGCAGTCCCTGGGGGTAATCAGAATCAGAAATAGTGGATCTGGGAGCATAATGACTGAATTTTTTTTTTTTTGTATTATTGCCAAACTATAGTTTAGAAATGTAATAAATTGCTATAATAAAATGTGTACAGTATTTCAAATTAGAAGAAGTTACACTTTAAAATCTCATGTATTTTCCAATTAATGACCCTAGTATAACAGCTAAATATCTTAGCGATCAACAATGTTGAATAACATGCTGCATTTTTGAAAATTTACAGTACTGTGCTGGACACAGAGAAGGGGAATCCCCTGCACTTTAAGTTGCAGAAAGTATTTTTACAAGCAAATATTTACACTTCTGAAAATAAATAAGACAACACGCAGAAAGAAAGAAGAAATGAAATTTACAAATGTACTTGCTTATCTGAGTTTTAACAAAGCATCATATTCTTGTTGGCTTAATAATCTGTGTATCATACTCACCAGTCAGCGGAGGCTATTAGCACAAGAAGTATATATTTGTCCAGGGGGAAACATTCAAATGTCAATTGTTTTATGGAGCTGTACATGTAGAATGAGCATTATTCCCTGTGCCAGGTTTCATGTGGGGAAGAGTAATAAAAGTAAAATGTAAGAGTAATCCTCTGAGAAGACTTGTGCTAGTAATCATAATCATACATTTGTGTAAGTACAGCACAGCAAGAACACTGCAGTCACAGCACAATTCTCCAACATAATAAACTTCCACTGAGACCAAACCACAACAGTTAAGGTAAACGCCTGCTAATGACATAACATTTTATCAACTGAAGTACATGAAAAAAATCACTGGACATGTCTTTTTAAAGGTAATTCAATTTGTGATACTGCTGTCAGCTATTTATTACATCCATTATATTAGGTCTTGTTGTGTCCCATATACAAGTAACACAGCTCATTTAAAAAAAAAAAAAAATGTCAGTTATATATTATTTTTTTGCCAGATGTATTTCAAACATACAGTCTGAGACTTATGTTTTCACAGTTTGGAATGACAGGAATTTAAGGGTCTATTAGAAAAAAAACCAACACACTTGGAAAGTGAGCCATAAAAGTTTTGGCGTGATCTGGAAAATTATGAAATTAATAAGGAACTTTTCTTTTTTTGTCCACGCTCATTCTGTTAATTAACATCAAATTACTAGGTCATGTTCAATATATATTGGCTTAATCTGGCTTTAGCATTTATTTAGGTACTGGACACCTGTTGAAGTTATATTGCTTTTTTCTTTTTCTTCTGTTGTATTTTTAAATACATCTAACTAGTAAGTCTGTTAAAAGTAATCCAATTAAAGGAGTCAGACTTTTTGTGATTAATAATACATATGTCTGATGTGATGATGAGGCCCACATATCACATTAGTATGTTAGCACTTTCATATAATCAAGAGCTGCCCAACCGTTCAGCCACATTTAACAAGTGGACAGTTCAAAAGGGTTTGGATCCATTGATAGCACTTTC
>JANRMT010062836.1:15687586-15720810 GCA_026402145.1 Polypterus bichir lapradei
ATATATATAATCTTCATTTGGATCTTGATCTTTGTTTGTCCGTGAATGAATTAGAAGAAGAAGCACTAGACGGCAGTAGAGAGACAGCTAAAACATAGGCATTGCATTAAGAATCTTCTCCAGGCTTACACTACTGAAGACTGTAGTACGCCAGTCACACCTCAAAACACAGACATTCAAACTAAACAAATTGTTGTGCTTTAAATTAACTAAAGAGATCTTCATTTAGATCTTGATCTTCGTTTGTCCGCGAATTCCAGACATGCGTAGACCACCTTCCAGTTTAGTATGTTGTTGTTACTCATGGATGTCAACAATGTGCTGGAATAACGAAAGGGGTGGTGGACAGTGTTACGCTGGTTTGCTCCTGAGGCCTAGTTAGAGAATGAGATTGCCGAAGATAAAAGGTACGTGCCTACATAACATATGAATGAAAGAAAGACAGTGGGTAAAATGAATGACAACGTAACAGCATGTTCCGGAAATTATTATTGTTACGTTGTAGCCGGCGAGTGCTGTGTGTCTCACAGTTGAACCGTGGCTTGCTCACATGTCAGTGAAGTGATCCCTATTTATGCTTTAAAGAGCCTGGATACCTATGTGTCCCCTTTTTATAACCATTGTATATTACCTTACTCTTTGAATTGCCACAAAGCAACCTGTGAGATTGGAGAAAGGTTGAGAAGAGATCGTGAGAGGAAACGACAGCGTCGTGAAAACAAGACGGACTGTGAACGGACAGAAGCAGAAATGCTCCTACACCACCACATAATTACGATTCGGACAATGATTCTGAGTAGGCCGTTCCTATTGAATCAATATCCAAGGGTTTTCTTTTGTAATTTTGTTTCCCTTATAAAAAATCATAATGCTGTGCGACGAAAGGTCCGGTTCAAGACTGGCAGCCACGTTTAAACAGGGAGCCATATATATATATATATGGAAGAGAAGGTCTGTGATACGGTTTGCACATTTACAGCTGGAGAGCCACAAAGGGAGAAAAACATGAATCACGTATCATAAAGTAGTTTTTATTCCTGAGAATGCTTTCTGACACCAACACTTATCAACAACTGAATAATGACCCAACAAAAACCATGCTTAATAGAATAAACGCTACTCTGACCAAACTCCGAAATAACAACCACCTGGATGCACAGAATTGTTACAAAATGAAAACCAACAATGCTAACTGCCCTGAATTTTACAGACTCCCAAAAATACATAAAACACCACTGAAATTCAGACCAGTAGTCAGCCTAATAGGCGGACCATCTTACAACTTGTCAAAAAGACTTTTTCAGTTACTCAAACATTTAACTTATGACTCGGAATATTCAGTAAACAGCACCGAGTTGGCATTACAACACTTGAAAGTTGTATCCATCTCCGAGGATGAGGTCATGGTCTTGTTTGACGTTGTGTTGCTATATACCATGATTCCGATTCATCTGGCCACAGAAACTAAAGACATAAAGCACCTGATATCACTTTGCCAAAAAACTCACTTTCATTTCAACAGCAAATACTACATTCAAAAAGAAGGCATGCCAATGGGATCGCCGTTATCAGGACTTTTAGCGGAACTGGTAATGCAGCGATTTGAAAACATGGCTCTATCCCAGTTCACACCCAAAATTTGGATACGCTACGTAGACGACACATTCGTCATACTAAAAAATGATCAGCTGAATGAATTCTACAACCATATCAACTCAATATTCCCTGCAATCCAATTCACCATGGAAAAAGAAATGAACCGACACATCAGCTTCCTGAACATCAACATTGAAAGAAATAATGATGCCACCCTGCCCACAAGTGTTTACCGTAAAGAATGCTATCCAGACAAGATATTACACTTCGCCAGCAACCACCTAGTATCTCATAAATGCAGCTGTGTTAAAACTCTATTTAGAAGAGTAAACACCCATTGCAATACGAAGGAGACAAAAATGAATGAAAGACGCTATCACTTCCGTCTTTTCACTTCAAACGGATACCCAAAAACATTCATTAATCGAAGCTTACACAGAAGACGCCAAAAAATTCAGCAAACAATCGTCTTGAATCAGAACCCCCACCCCACCTTGCACTCACTCCCTTATCACCACAAGGTGTTTGAAGGTCCAGGACGAATCCTGGCCAAGTCAGGCGTCAGAATAGCACACAAACCCACGAACAATCTGCGCACAGTCCTCTTTAATGCTAAAAATGTTTTGCTTGGCTTTTCTCTACATGCTAAAAACAAGAAATTGACAGCAGAAACATGAAACGCAGTATACAGCATTCCATGCAGTTCTTGCTCAGCGGTATACATAGGACAAACATCAAAAAGAATCGCAACACGTATACAGGAACGTCGCAATGCCGTCAGAAGAAAGGACTCACGATCACTGATCTATACGCACACTAAATCAACAGGACATACATTTAACTGGGACAATGTACAAGTAGAATTTAAAGCCAGTACTAAAAGTGCCAGAATGCTGGCTGAATCTTGGCTATCAAATGAGAACGCCATCAACAGACACTTGGGCATAAATCCAGTATATGCAAACTTAAGAAGAACATGTTCATAATAAACAAAACTTTACACCCAATACCCCCCCCCCCCCCATCACACTGATTTAGCCACCTCCCCGCCACCCCCCACGTAATTTTTGATATATATTGCCTTTGATTCTTGTAAGTCTAAGCATTATCCTCTGATGAAAGCCCCTGGCAGGGGTTGAAAGCTCAGGAATAAAAACTACTTTATGATACGTGATTCATTTTTTCTCCCTTTGTGGATAAATATATATAAGATAGATAGATAGATAGATACTTTATTAATCCCAAGGGGATTAATCCCACCTCACAGTCACCTCCACTACAGTATGCTGCCTGCAGCGTCCGCCCACCGAGAACGAACACAGGGCGGCCAAAGGCTGGTAGTGAATCGCTCACCACCGCCCAAATTCAACAGGCAACCATCCTAGGCACACTACAATGCTACCCTCCACCGCCCCTTTCACCCTCAATGGCCTCCATTCAGCCACAACCGGGTCACCGCTTGCAGCATTACCAGCCGCCCACTGAGAACGAATGGGGCAGCGTGATGGGCGGGCAGTGAAACTGCTTGCCACCGGGAGCCACCCGAGGGACACTACACTACGCGAGCAGCAAAATTGCCCCCGTCCAGCCTCCGTTCAACTACTGCTTGCAGTGTCCCCAGGCCAAAGATGATGGAGCAGCAGTTACTGAGGCGCATGCGTCACAGCTGCAGCCTTGTTTGTATGTCATAAGTTGGAAGTCCGTAACCTGGGGACTACCTGTATATATACATATATATATAAACTATGATATATTCATTATATGGAGCACTGCAAGAAACAGTTCTGTCTCCTTTCCTCTTCACTCTGTCCACTATTACGGCAGCCATGGCCATTACCTGGCGAGATGCCAACTGGATGGAAGGACTGGGGGAGAGAGCAACTACAAGG
The DNA here is from genome assembly GCA_026402145.1 of Polypterus bichir lapradei. NCBI lineage: Eukaryota > Metazoa > Chordata > Cladistia > Polypteriformes > Polypteridae > Polypterus > Polypterus bichir. The sequence continues at coordinate 15,691,072 of JANRMT010062836.1, forward strand.
CACTATCTTCCCTGGGATACTAGAGGGCAGCCATCCTGGGTGGCTGTCACACCACGGAGTCCTGCAGGGATGCTGGGAGTTGGAGTTTGGCACAGCCCTGTTGGGTTCCATGGGGCCCACCAGGGTGAGCTACAGAGCCCTACATTGGGCTTTCACCAAAACTGGGAGTGATTCCAGGTCTGACTAACAAGCCACCTGGAACACTCCCAGGACTAGCTTAACACTAGAATCCCTGAAGCCTATGAAAAAACTCATAATCCCGGGCCACCTTAAATTCCTTTACACCCCTCCTCATCAGCGTATAGGGTAAATAATATATCATTATTTGAAAAACATACATTTCATGTGTGTTCCGTGTCTACAAAGTTCTGTGTAAGTGCAGGATCACACGAAATGTGAGGCAAGAAATGCTGATTTGAGTTTGTAACACCCAATGTAAATTTTGGATGCTTGTAAAAGTTAGCGCTTTTTTTATTATTCAATTTTCTGTCAGTGACATTCAAGTGGTACAACGAACTTGCCTCTCACTCTCTGAGTTGATGGCATTTATCTCCATTCTTTTCACAAGAGCAGCGATGACTACCATAAAAACAGACAGCTTCTTCATGTCACTTTCACTGGCTAATAGACTGCTGCACCGCAACACAACTCTGTTTGGCACCATAAGTAAAATGGGACTTCCACCTGCAGCTAAAGTAACTTTAGTACGCGAGCAATTTGCCACACTAGTGTTTAGATCTGGCAATGCCATGTTGAAATTTCCCACTGTAATAATAAAGGCTTGTGCTGTGTTGCACTTAGGTCTGCGCCTGTTGTGTTGGGGTTGGGGCAGCTGGAGCAGCTTGAACTATAAATATAACACCAGGTCATGTCACTTGCAGAAATTCTCAGATGATTAATGGTGTGTATTGACAAGAGGGATGGGATAAAATATTGAAGTCAAGTAGAGAAGCTTGTTTTTAGACATAGAAAGAATTCTCTGCAACTCAACATTAGCAAAAGGAAGGAAATGGTTTTCAACTTCCCCTGTACCCAAGGGTATTTTCTTCTGTTCACTTTTCAGATAGTGGATGTGGAGATGATTATTTCATTAAGTACTTGGGGTACACATCAATGAGAGGCAAGACTGGGCTTGAATAAAGTGTAACTATATAAGAAAGGGCAGAACAGACTCTTTTTCTTAGGAGACTTTGGTCCTCTAAAGTAGATAGTGATAACCTTTACGTATTCTACAACTCAGTGATAGCAAGTGCAATTTTCTACACTGGGGTAACACTGGGCTGGTAGAGAATTAACAAGGTAATCAAAAAGGCAGGCTCAGTTATGGGCCACACTCTCGTCTCCCTGGAGAATATTGAGAAGGAGAGAATAAAAACAAAACTGGGTGCTATCAAAAACAATGCTGCACATCCTCTCTTTGCCACACAAGCATTAAGTACTTTCAGCCAACTAATTATTCAGCAGAAGTGTGTAGAAAACACTATTGGAGCTCCTTTTATATCCTTTATGGCAATACACCTCTGTAATTCTTCATTGTGACTGTGACTGCTCTGTTTATCTATAGCCAACTCTGTTTTCTTTTTTTGTGGTGTGTATTGGGGGGGCACTGCTTGTCATAATATAATAATTATTTATCTATTAAGCTTCTATAAAAGTCCAAATTTCCCTGGAAATTAATAAAGTACTATTTATCTATCTATTGTAAAGGTGACTGGGCAAGAAGACAGGTCAAGGAGTCAAAGAAAGGTTTGGGAACCACCATGTTAACCCTTTTTAACTACAACAAAAAAACGGCTGGCGGCACCCAGCGTCAAACAGTGCTACTGTTCCTGTGTGGTTACCCTTTATTTCTTAGATCTAAATGCCTGACGCGGCTTTATAAATACACTGAAATTAACCGCATATTGTTTATTAGTGTAATGCATCTGATTGTAATTAACCTGTAACAATATAATGGTTCAGGGAATAGCCATAGTATTCCAAATACCATAAGTGCTTTAGCGTTGTTACTCTCACTGTACCATCTTCTTCTTTTTCTTCTTTCAGCTGCTCCCTTTAAGGGTTGCCACAGTGGATCATCGTTTTCCATATTACTCTCACTGCACCACTTGGAGTATTTATATCACTGTATCTGAGTGGGGAATCACACAGCAGCCAATCGGAAAGAGAATTATCGGTATACAGCATCAAGCACACGCTGCCTCAGCCACGGCAAAACGTTTCAAAGCCTTTCCTGTACGGACCTCGCAGTTCAGAAACAGTTTCATCCCAAGAACTATAAACGCACTCAATCAATTGCTCCTTGTAGAACTGTCTGTAATTATAAGTACAATTATCCCACTGTAACCTTGCACTACAGTTATAATATTGCACAACCTGCGCCACTTTATAAAGCGCATATTTACATATAATGACGATATCATTTTTAAGATGAAATGCAGCAAAATATGTTGATTATACTGATAAAACTTTAACTTCATTTAAATAATCTGTATTGTTAATAATTAAACATGTGAGGACATGGTGCTGCAGCGTTAGCAAGTTCACGTATTGTTCCTGCAACACGCTGTATATTTGCTGAGGCTGGCGTGACACTGGACAGATAGAATCATTAAACACATACTATGAAGATATTTCAATGTTCCTTAAAAGTTTTGAAGAATCGTCGTTGATGGCTTAAAATCTATTACAGAGCTGACTGTGTGGCGATTGGGTATTTGGGGAAAGAAAAGTAAGGACAGGAATTGGAGGTTAGTATGTTTGAAAGAGACAGTACTGCTACAATAAATTATTTCATCGAAGGTCGCACATGGCGCAGCAGCATCTTGTGTGAGACATGAACAATTACTGCGCCATCGTGTTCCAATGTTTAATAACATGCTTTCATTCCAATCATCATGAAAATGATATCACGTATACATCTCAGTATTTTAATTATTCAGAGAGCTGTAATATCACGAATGTAATGGATTCTGTGTCCTATCGGAGAAAGAGAAAGAACGGAAGCAAGTAGTGATTCACACACATAGAGCACATAGAAGATCAAATACAAAACAAAGCATTTAACATGCTACTTTAGTTACGATGGGATTTAAGAAACTAGTAAATGAAATGATTTTATGATGAAGTTTATGATGTTCTACTTTAACGACAAAATAAACTAAGTGATTAAAGTGGAAATTTCGACATTAAAGTTGACATTTTGTGCTTTTTTCCCACTGTGTGCCTATTTTTTTTTGTCTGTACCCTAAAAAGCTTGCATATGACACTCACACGGTGGGCTACTACTCGCCTTTTCACGGCGACTTTGATATGTGACTTCTTTTTTATTTTGGCACTGTGCGACTTTGTGAACTTGAGCTTTTGAGTTTCTCCGACACGCTATGTCACTCGATCAACTTCCTTTTGTTGATTATACCACTGTTTAAATCAACAAATAGTATGGTTTTCCTTTGCCTCCACTTGGTATTCGATGAAATTCTTATATTTTCCCATGTGCTTTTCCCATAGTCTTTTCACAGAACGCTGAGCTTAAGGGCTATTTATATTGATTTGCATATTCAAAGAGGTGTAATTCTGGGAGAAATTGAGGCGGGACAGCACGCGCAGACTTCATCCAAAATGTATTTGCATTCATTCCTGTTGTGAACACTCATAAAATTTAAATGGCTCGAAATAAATTGTGTTTTAAATCCAGACCTGGATAGGTTGTTAGCTACAGGGGCGAACAAAACAACTAAACAGTTTGTACTTCATCATAACTTATCATACCCATGGAGATTTCTAAATCTAAATGTAAGAACATATCCCTTCTTCTCACCAGTAAATCTTTTTACTCAAGAATTGATTATTTCTTTATGGATAACAATTCTTTTACCCAAGATCACATCTTGCAAGTATAACACTATTGTTATATCCAACCATGCCTCTCTGATCATGGAACTCAAATCACTACGCCCTAAATACTCATCTCACAGCTGCCACCGTAATACCCTGTTATTAGCTGACGAGAGCTGTACAGAATTTATATCCAACCAAAATAATTATTTCTTAGAGATGAATGCATGCTCAGAAGTTTCTTCAGGAATACTCTGGGAAGGCATTTTTAAGAGGATGGATTATTTCATAACTCCCCCACAAAAATAAATCGGAAACCAAGAAGGCATCAGAGTTAATCAGTGAAATTACCAGAATAGATCAAGAACACACCAGGGACCTCATGCATAACACCATGCGTAAAATTCACACTAAAACATGGCGTATTGAAAAAAAAATTCAGAGGCACAAAACCATGTGTAAGCCAACTTCCACGCACTTCCACTACATAAATCCCAGTCAACATGAAAAGTAATGCTCGTGCACATGCCTGACACCCCACCCCGACTCCTCCCAGAAGTCAGCATATTTTAATATGCAGATCAATATAAATAGCCTTTTCCATCCAGTGTTTGGTTAAAAGACAATGGAAAAAGCACGCAAAAAAAGAATTTCAGTAAATGTGAAGTTGAGGCAAGGAAAACCATATTATTTGTTGGTTTAAGCAGTGGTATAAACAACAAAAGGAAGTCAATTGAGTGATACAGAGTGCAGCGAAACTCGAAAGTTCAAGTTCAGAAAGTCGCACTGTGCCTGAAATATTAAAGAAGTGATCAGATATCAAATTCGCTGTTAAAAGGCAAGTCGTTGCTCACTGTCCGAGGGTCATACGGAAGCGTATTAGGGTACAGAGAAAAAAAAATAAAAAAATAGGGACACAGAGAAAACAAGGTCAAAATCTTCACTTCAATCTTGTTGTTTATTTTATCATTAAAGTGGAACGGCATAAATTTAATCTTAAAATCAATGTTTAATTTAATAGAGTTTCTCAGATCCCATCGTAACTAAAGAAGCATGTTAAATGCTTCGAATTGTATGTGTGCTCTATGTGTGTGAATCAGCACGTACTTCTTAAACAGGCTTTCTCTTCTGCTGACAGGTCACAGAATACATTACATTCATGATATTACAGCTCTCTGAATCTAATCTAAATACTAAGATGTATCCTTGATATCACGTTCATGGGAAATGAGTTAAAGCATGTATTAAACAAGGGGGCACGGTGGCACAGTGGTAGCGATAAGCTGGCTCCCTGTTCAGAGATTGTTCCTGGCTCCAGCAAGATGCTTGTTGGGACATACGCGACCCACGATGAAATAATTTATTGCAGCAGTACTGTCTCTTTCAAAAGAACTAACCCCCAATTCCTGTCCTTCCTTTTCTTTCTCCAAGTAGCCAATCACACACAATAAGTTCAGTAATAACTGTTAAGCCATCTGTAAGCTTAGAATGCTGATTTTTCAAAACTTTTAAGGAACATTGAAATATCTTCGTATTACATGTTTAATTATACCATCCATCTGTCCATCCAGGGTCATGCCAGTCCCAGCAAGCATACAGCGCGAAGCAGGAACGATCCCTGAACAGGGTGCCAGCTCATCACTACCATGGTGCCACTATGCCCACATGTTTAATTACTAACAGTATACATTATGTTATCTGTATAATGTAATGTACATATTTTAATACATTTCATCTTAAAAATGATATCAAGAGCTCCAAGAAGTTGGCTCTTGGAAATCTAAATTTCCTTAGAAGCCAATCGTTATCATCTGTAAAATACGCCCACTGTTCTGTTGAATTGAAGTGAATTCCTTTATTGTTATGGTATGGTACAAAGAGATACAACATACAAATCCTCCATTAACTGATTTTCATTTAAAATGGTAAAATAACAACAAAAATAAACAATGAAAAATATACAATATGAAAACATAAGTGACTCAGATTGTGCAATATTACAACTGTAATGCAAGTTTACAGTAAGGTAATTGTACTTATATGTATAAACAGTTCCACAGGGAGCAATTGATGGACTGATTGAGTAAGTTTATAGCTTTTGGAATAAAACTGTTTCTGAACTGCAAGGTATCCACAGGAAAGGCTCTGAAGTGTTTGCCGAATGAGAGAAGTTCAAATAGACTTTGTGTATGGCTGAGGCGTGTTATAGATACTGTATCCACATAATTGTCTCTGCTCTTGACAATCTGCTATAGAGCTTTCTGATCACTTAGTTACAGTGGATTAAAGTATTCAGTAGTGCACTGAGAGTAACAAAGCTAAAGCAGCTATGGTATTTGGAATAATTTGGCCATTCCGTGCAGTATTATATTGTTACAGGGTGATTACAATCAGATGCCTTAAACTAATAAACGATATGAGGTTAATTTCAGTGTATTTGATAAAGCCGCGTCATGAATTTTAATCTAAAAAATAAAGGGAAACCACATAAGAACAGTAGCACTGCTTTGAGGCCTGTTTGCAAAACTGAGCCAAAAACTTGCGTACGCAATGGTCTGAGCAGGCGTGAGAATGTGAGTGGCTTTACGCCGAGTTTAATTTTTACACATCATGATGTGAGCATAAAAAGGGGCATATGCAACATTTCTGTGCATACGCACTATATATACATGAGGCCACAGGTCTCCAGATGAGGCACTTTATAGGAGAGGCTTTGCAATCAGAACTCAACCTCTTGACAACAAAAGAAACAGAACAACTCTTTTTTAAATTAACACAGAGAGTGCTATGAACACAGAGAGAAGGTTAATAAGATCTTAGCTTAACAAATTCACAAGCAGGAAGTTCACAATGCAATATCAGTAATTTCCAACAGACAGAGATAAAATCATTGACCATAAAAATATAATGAACACATTTAGAGACCACTATAAGTCCTTATATTGTTCTAAGTTTAAAGAAGACAAGACACAATCTAATGTGTTTTTGATGCATTATACAGTAGATGCCACAGCTAGATAATCTCAGTGCAGAGGAATTCGGTAAACTTCTGACACTCTCAGAATTACTAGATGCTATAAACTCACTTCATAGTGGGAAGGCAACAGGCCCTGCTGAATTTTATTAAAAAAAATAATTAAGTTAGCTGCCCTTTTATTAGCAACATTTGTAGAAGCCAGAGACAATAAAAGTCTACCTCAAACTTTTTGTCAATCATTACCATCTTTCCTAAGAAAAATAATCCCTGCCCCCTTTTAATTGATGACCACAAGTCCCGCCCCTTTTCTCTCTGATTGGTGGATTTGAATGATGCACCCCGCCCCTTCCACCTGATTGGTTCTCCTTTCTGTCAAGAGCCGTTTGATGGATGTCTGCTCCCTCCTTGAACCCTCTCCTACCCCCACCCACCTGTTTGCCCCCCCTTTTAAACCCCCCCCCCCCAACCACCTGCTTGGCCACCTGTCCCCCTCCTTAGCACCACCCCCATCCACCTGTTTACCCCAGGAAACTGTCAAGGGCATTTTGGTGGCTGTCGGTCCCACCCCCAACCACCTGCTTGGCCACCTGTCTGTCAACACCTGTTTTGTGGGGGATGGCCCCCCACTTCCTGGCCCCATCTCACTAGGGCAAGTCCAGGCACGTTCCTATCCATGCCATGCCAGCCACACCTGTTTTGTGGCCCCCCACACCCCCCTGCCCCATCTCCCAAGGACAAGTTCAGGCATGTTGCAGTCAGACCAAGCGATGTTTCCGGGGCATGAAAGCCTCTGCCATGATCAGGCAGCACCTGTTGGTTGGCCCCTCCACTTCCCAGCCCCCCTCTACCGAGGACAATTCCAGAACATGTTCCAGCCGAGCTACCTTATAGCCGCTCTTGCCTATACTGCTTTGGGTAAGAACCCCTGTAATTATTATTTTTAAAATATGTATTTAACCTTTGCTTTATCTAAGTCAAAACAGCCTTTTTTTCCATCTCCCTGAAAATCCTTTCATAGAAAGGTCTAAGCGTCCAACAGCTGAATCTTCAACCTCACAGAAAATCCTCAAGCAACATTGATTGAAGCTTCCCATCTCACAGAAAGACAAGCAGCCCCGCTTTTAGCAGCCCCCCTGCGTGTACGTGCAGGCAAGTGCATGTAGTTCAAAGCAGACAGAAATACAAGCTGCCCGGCTCTCTCTGTCTACACAGAGACTCTCGGAGTAGGCAGCCCCCCTGCGTGCACCCGCGAGCTGGCCAGTGCCAAAGCTCTACGCGGACCTGAACAGGCACGTAAGCTGTAGCTGGAAGCTGCAACCTGTATGAGCCCCGGAGCGCTGCTAGAGCCGTCAGCGCCGGCCATATGCTCGGAGCGCTGACAGGCTCTGCTGGGTTTGTCCCTGTGAGCGCATGCTTGTCAACAGCTGTGTGTAAGTTCCCCACCACCCTAACCCCGGAACGGGAGCGCGCAGCCCCTCAGTCCATGAATTGTACTTCACTTTTAAAGTTAAGGGATTTTAAAAATCACACAGATTTATGCAACAGTTCCCTTTGAAATCACATTTGAGACGTCTAAATGCTAATGCTAAATTAATTAATATAATTATAATTTGTATAAAAATCGATCTAAAACAAGACCAGTTCTATCCAATACCTCCCATTTTAAACCTCCCATAATGAAGAAATGCGTTTAGTTTTTCTAAAAGTTAGATTGCCTTAATCAGATTGGATATCTGGTACTAGAAAAAAGCAAATTAAAATACTCTTTGGCAAAACCACTCTTTCCGAAGCACATCGCCCCTCATACACACAGTTAAATAATAAGCAGCAGTTCCCTTTTAAACCACGTTTGAGACGTCTAAAAAATATCTAACTTTGGATGTATAATTTATATAAAAAAGTATATCTAAAACAATCCCGGTTCTGTCCAATAACTCCCAGTTTAAACCTCCAATAATGAAGAAATGCGTTTAGTTTTTCTAAATGTTAGATTGCCTTAATCAGATCGAATATATGGTGCTAGAAAAAAGCGAATTAAAATACTCTTTGGCAAAACTACTCTTTCTGAAGCACAGCGCCCCAACACCTCAGGATGCCTGAAGCTAAGGGGAGTGGGGGGTCAGTGTCAATTCACACTTCACCTGTTAGTCCAGCTCATTCCTTTTGCTGACACAAGAGATATTCACACATAATGCCCTTTCACCTCAATGCAAAGAATGTCCGGTGGCATGTGTCTTAAAGACAGCTGCTTAAAGAAATCACAGGCCAAATTTAAAAGAAATCACAGGCCAAATTTAAAAGAAATTCTGGACTTTTAGGTGTAAGGATTTTTAGATGTAAGCCTTGTGCCGGACAACGGACATTACACGGATGTCCAGTTAAAATGATGGGCACACATCTGTTATCACAGATTACTGTGCACATTTCAAAAAATACCACTCTTTTTGGAATATAAATAAGTGTTCAGACTGGTCCATTACTTAGCAGGCCATTAATACTGACAGAGGACTCCGAATCTCGTTGGGAAGATCAAGGATCACGGTAAGCCCTATTCATGATTATTATATGCGCCAAACGAGTATGTTTTAAAAAACGGAGGGCTGAATCCTAATATTTTATCCTTAATATGAATACTTCCAAATTGATTCTCCGTTAACTCCCTTTTTAAAAAATTATAGAAGTTTAAATAAGAGCATGAAGTCCCCGGGCATGCTTGCGCCTGGGAGCCTACGCACATGCGCATGGGTGTGTGCGTATAAAGTGCAGCATTTTGTTTCTATCTATGTGTACGATGATTAATGTACAAATTCATAGGACTGAACAAACAATACTAGTTTTTTCATACCGAAACAGGTAAGCCAATCAAGTGGTTTTTGTCTTGGCGTCTGAAAATTCAAACAGGGTCTCTCCTCTGAGAATATTCAGGCATGGTTTAAAAGCGCAGGCCAGTTGTGTATTAGCTCTAGCGTAATAAGAGGTTAGTATTCTGAACTACGAACAGAAGGGACCGTTTGTGAAATGTGTACTTGTTCAAATCGGACTCTCACTGTAGCAGGGGAATCTCTGCACAGGGTCGCATGTTTTTAAAAGTCTGAGATAACGCAACATTTTTACTTTATAAACTCTCATTTTTTACAACCGGTTGGAGACGGCCTCCAAGGATGAACAGGATCCAGGAGCATATATCGAAGTGAATACTTAATAGATATAAGGCAACTGTGTTTTCATTCATTTCCCTAAATGAAATGTAATTATTTTAATACAGACTAGTAGCCCCCAAAGTCTGGATGATTTTTAGACGTATCAAGTATATTGTTGAATCATGGGGTAAATGAATATTATAACATGTTCCTGTATTTATGAGATTATATCTTAATACATAGGGGATCTGAGATGAGTCTGTCTGTTTTTATTTACATCTTTAGAAATTAAAAAGTTTGTATCTAGACATTTTTCTGTGGTACCGGTTTCTTTATCCGCTTTTTTCACAAAGGTAAGGGATCTTTGCAAGACGGACGTATAAAGTATTCATTTTGCATGGGCGCTCAAGTCACCATGTTCAAGTATGAATTTCATTTGTTTATCCAGTTCACTTTCCATAGCGTTTAAGAGTAAACCTTATTTTTGGTGAGCCAGAACATTTTGCTTACAGTCCACTTATTATTCTCTTTACCGTTTTTAACTGTTATACCCTACACATTTGTAAGCTTTAGCAGTCCTTTGAAAATGTTTCAGTGACAGTAGTAAGTAGTAAGTTAATCATATGGTGCAAAATCCAGACTACTCACTTTTAAAAGCTCTGCTCTGAATTTACCAATTCAACCAATTTGTCAGCTTTGCCTCCATTTCACCAATGCAACTGGCCCATTCTCTTTGTAGGGGGTTGTAGGGTAGCGTTTCTCAACCTTTACGTATTTGCGAACCAAGTTTTTCATAATAGTTTTAATTGTTCCCCCTAACGTTATTTGAAAGTAGCCCACTAATACCAATATGTCCTTTTTTAATTAATGATATACCATAGATGCATATTTTATTATAACTACTTAACTTTTATCGACATTTATCTAACTCTATATTTATTTTTCTAGTATCAGAATGTAGTTTAAGTTATTTTGTTTTGGGTTCAATAGATTTATTTTTCATATTTTCGATTCTTGTTTTCTTTTTTTCACATCTTCGCGCCCCCTTTTTTTTACTTCATGCCCCCTGGGGTCAATCCCCACAGTTCGAGAACCACTGTTGTAGACGATTATTTGTAAAACACTCTGTTGCACTTCAAGCTAAATTAGATTTCCTTGGTTATTCAGCTGTCCATCTGTGTTCCATTTTTGTTATACATTGTATTTAGTCTCTCTTTATTTACTAAACATTTTATATGTTGAATAGAAAACAGTTATCTTGTTCAGGTTTTAATTTAAAACAGCATTTTCATCAACAGGCTATAACCACTTTGGTACTCAGGGTGCTTTGTATAATACAAAGTTTTAGAAATTCTGTTAATGCTTGGTAATAGCCTTCCATTTTACATCAGTTATGAACCCCTGAAAATAAGAATGGTTATGGTATGTTATATGAGCCTATACACTACAGGGCTGATGATTAGGCTTATTTTGGGCACATTAGGCAAATCAGGAAGGAAAATGTTTTAGTGAATAGTTACATAATATCTATTATATGTATTAGCACAAGGATTAAAGTTTTACTAAAACTGTGAGGTTTATTCTTTCTTTTAGGTAGTCCAGGTGACATAGGACAGCTATCATTGAAAACTGCTTTTCCCCTCTGTTTGTGAAAAAGCACCCTTGGTTTTAGTAGCATTCAGGGTGAAGAGGATGTAAGTTTAAACTGTGATTCCAAGAGTCAACAAGTGTCTGCAATCTTCTTGAAAACGAGTCAAAGGACCAGGGTTTGTGCAGGGATCATAGTCAGGGGCAGAGTTAAGCTAGACATTATTATTCCAAAATGAAACATTGACTCGCCCATATCACAAGTCACAGAGGAGATTAAAAAAACATATTAAGACCGGATCAACAAGGGATCACCCCAAGCTCACAGCACACTACAACAGAACCTACATGTTCTGCAGTATATTATCAGCTAAACTGGCATCTATTTAGCCAGTTACAGGGGGGTTACAAAGAGTTGCGGAAAACATTTAACATCTGCTAGTATGATACTAATTAACATTAGCCTGTTACTGTTAGAACCTTATATGGAACTAAAAGTGAGGCTTGTGACTTTCTGATTCAGGAAGAACATAAAATATTGGAGTCTAGAATATCAACTAGACTGGTGGTCTTGATGGTAAGGACATTTGTGCCAAAATAATTAAATTAAGTATGAAGTAAATAACCACATGAAAAAGTGGAGTTATAAAGGAATTATTACAATTTGAAAAACTGCTGTGATGTATAAAAAACAATGATAGGTGACAAAACCAGCATGAAAAGAAACCTTTTGAAAGAAATAAGCTTTTTTGACATGTGCAGTCTGGAATAGTCTGAATATGTCTTAAAGAGTTAATTTTTAATTAAAAGTTAAAAAGGCATATTAAAAATATTAAATATTAAAACTGAATAAAACAGAAGTAACATTTAATGATATCAATTAGTTTTAAGTATTATCAAGAACTGGGTTTTATTTATAAGGTTTATTTAATTTAGTTATAAGCAAAATGATTTGCTGCATTTTGCTTTGAAATTAACAATAGTTTGATACAGCTTTAAGAATTTGAATGCAAGACAATCCTATACACTTAATAACAAATGTTGCTGTTCCAATAGGTCTATCATGGAGCTCTGGTTTATTTTAATCCTTTGACAAGAAACCCCTGGACAGGGAAATATACCACATATATTGAAATGAACAGTGCCGACATGTTAACTAAATAGATATAATCTAAGATACAGTGGGATGCAAAAGTTTGGGCAACCTTGTTAATAGTCATTATTTTCCTGTATAAATCGTTGGTTGTTACGATAAAAAATGTCAGTTAAATATATCATATAGGAGACACACACAGTGATATTTGAGAAGTGAAATGAAGTTTATTGGATTTACAGAAAGTGTGCAATAATTGTTCAAACAAAATCAGGCATGTGCATAAATGTGGGCACCGTTGTCATTTTATTGATTCCAAAACTTTTAGTACTAATTATTGGAACTCAAATTGGCTTGGTAAGCTCAGTGACCCCTGACCTACATACACAGGTGAATCCTATAATGAGAAAGAGTATTTAAGGGGGTCAATTGTAAGTTTCCCTCCTCCTTTAATTTTCTCTGAAGAGTAGCAACATGGGGGTCACAAAACAACTCTCAAATGACCTGAAGACAAAGATTGTTCACCATCATGGTTTAGGGGAAGGATACAGAAAGCTGTCCCAGAGATTTAAGCTGTCTGTTTCCACAGTTAGGAACATATTGAGGAAATGGAAGACCACAGGCTCAGTTCAAGTTAAGGCTCGAAGTGGCAGACCAAGAAAGATTTCGGATAGACAGAAGCGACGAATGGTGAGAACAGTCAGAGTCAACCCACAGACCAGCACCAAAGACCTACAACATCATCTTGCAGCAGATGGAGTCACTGTGCATCGTTCAACCATTCGGCACACTTTACACAAGGAGATGCTGTATGCGAGAGTGATGCAGAGGAAGCCTTTTCTCCGCCCACAGCACAAACAGAGCCGCTTGAGGTATGCTCAAGCACATTTGGACAAGCCAGCTTCATTTTGGAATAAGGTGCTGTGGACTGATGAAACTAAAATTGAGTTATTTGGGCATAACAAGGGGCGTTATGCATGGAGGAAAAAGAACACAGCATTCCAAGAAAAACACCTGCTACCTACAGTAAAATATGGTGGTGGTTCCATCATGCTGCGTGGCCAGTGCAGGGACTGGGAATCTTGTCAAAGTTGAGGGACGCATGGATTCCACTCAGTATCAGCAGATTCTGGAGACCAATGTCCAGGAATCAGTGACAAAGCTGAAGATGCGCCGGGGCTGGATCTTTCAACAAGACAACGACCCGAAACACTGCTCAAAATCCACTAAGGCATTCATGCAGAGGAACAAGTACAACGTTCTGGAATGGCCATCTCAGTCCTCAGACCTGAATATAATTGAAAATCTGTGGTGTGAGTTAAAGAGAGCTGTCCATGCTCGGAAGCCATCAAACCTGAATGAACTAGAGATGTTTTGTAAAGAGGAATGGTTCAAAATACCTTCAACCACAATCCAGACTCTCATTGGAACCTACAGGAAGCGTTTAGAGGCTGTAATTTCTGCAAAAGGCGGATCTACTAAATATTGATTTCATTTCTTTTTCGTGGTGCCCAAATTTATGCACCTGCCTGATTTTGTTTGAACAATTATTGCACACTTTCTGTAAATCCAATAAACTTCATTTCACTTCTCAAATATCACTGTGTGTGTCTCCTATATGATATATTTAACTGACATTTTTTATTGTAATAACCAACAATTTATACAGGAAAATAATGACTATTAACAAGGTTGCCCAAACTTTTACATCCCACTGTATTTTAGAATATGGACCTGTGCACTAACCCCATGATTCTGACAAACTAAAGGGTCTCCACTTAATTTTGTCAAACTTTCTGTGAGTGCTATGGATCTTGTAATGGAGAGTGCAAAAGATTCTATAATATTTACTCTGTAATGGTCAATATGAGATCTAGCACCTGTGTCCGCAGTGTTAACCAGTCATAGGATATTATGTTCAAAATTCACCTAGGGTTTTTCAGAAGACATAGGAAAAGTGCAAAGTGTGTTCTGTATTCTCTTTTCTGTATTAACTATTTACAATGACCATACTCCTGAGACCTTGGGCTTTTTTATGCAGAAGTACTTTTCACACACCCGAATGTGAGACATCCATCAAAATGCTCTTGACACAAAGGAGGCCCAATCAGGCGGGTGGGGTGGGAGTCTCTTTTCAAAGAGTCTTTGCCCCCAAGCGGACAGGATTTGTTGGGCTATAAAAAACTTTTTCAACAACCCTCCATCCTCGACAGTGAAAGAAATTAGGGTTAGGGTTTAAAAATCAAATGGTACTTTATTGGTCATTTTCAAAACAATATTGAAATTGAGAGAGGTTTTACCAACCACTTCAAAACATAATATTACAACTAAACAGCGTGATTAAAAGCCGACAAAAACATGTCATCTCACCGGTACATTCAGTTCAGACACTTCATCTGATTTTCCAGGTCATATACCCATAAAACCCCTAAGGTCCATCAGACCTATTAGGTACAGAAAATGGCATTTAGAGAAAACCTAGCCTATTTCAGGTATTTTTGAGTAAGAGTCATCGACCATATTATGAAAGGCTTGTACAATCGACTCCTGAATAGAATTCTTAAAGCTGTATAAAACTATTGTTAATTTCAAAGCAAAATGCAGCAAATCATTATGCTTATAACTAAATTAACCTTATAAATAGAACCCAGTTCTTGATAATACTTAACACTAATTGATATCATTAAATGCTACTTCTGTTTTATTCAGTTTTAATATTTAATATTTTTAATATGCCTTTTTAACTTTTAACTAAAAATTAACTCTTTAAGACATATTCAGACTATTCCAGACTGCACATGTCAAAAAAGCTTATTATTTCTTTCAAAAGGTTTCCTTTCATGCTGGTTTTTTCACCTATCAATGTTTTTTATACATCACAGCATTTTTTCAAATTGTAATAACTCCTTTATAACTCCACTTTTTCATGTGATTATTTACTTTATAATTAACTTTATTTATTTAATTATTTTGGCACAAATGTCCTTATCATCAAGACTACCAGTCTAGTTAATATTCTAAACTCCAATATTTTATCTTCTTCCTGAATCAGGAGGGACACAAGCCTCACTTTTAGTTCTAGATAAGGTTCTAACAATAACAGGCTAATGTTAATTAGCATCATACTAGCAGATGTTAAATAATGTTTTCCTCAACTCTTTGTAACTCCCGTGGAACTGGCTAAATAGATGCCATTTTAGCTGATAATATACCGCAGAACACGTAGGTTCTGTTGTAGTGTGCTATGAGCTTGGAGTGATCCCTTGTTGATCCGGTCTTAATATGTTTTTTTAATCTCCTCTGTGACTGTTGGGGTCAACCAACAGGTGCTGCCTGACCGGGGCCGAGGCAGAGGCTTTCATGCCCCGGACACGTCGCTTGGTCCGGCTGCAACATGCCTGAACTTGTCCTTGGGAGATGGGGCAGGGGTGTGTGGGGGGGGGCACAAAATAGGTGTGGCTGGCAGGGCATGGATAGGAACGTGCCTGGACTTGTCCAGGGTCCGGCAGCAACATGGACTTGCCCTAGTGAGATGGGGCCAGGAGGTGGGGGGCCACCCCCCACAAAACAGGTGTTGACAGACAGGTGGCCAAGCAGATCACCTGGGGTAAACAGGTGGATGGGGGTGGTGGTTAGGAGGGGGACAGGTAGCAAAGCAGGTGGTTGGGGGGTGGGGTTAAGGAGGGGGCAAACAGGTGGGTGGGGGTAGGAGTGGGTTCAAGGAGGAGGCAGACATCCATCAAATGGCTCTTGACAGAAAGGAGAACCAATCAGGTGGGGGGGGGGGGGGCACATCATTCAAATCCACCAATCAGAGGGACTTCCGGTCATCAATTAAAAAGGGGCAGTTTGACAGAAGCCGCCTGACATAATACTACTACAGTGTGTATCATACAGAATGAATAACGATGTTAAGATACTCTTCAAAGTTCTAGCTAGGAGAATTGAAAAAGTGCCTCCTTCGATATTATCACAAGACCAAACCGGATTTACTAAAGATAAGATAGACACTTAGCTTCTATTCTTGCTATCTTTGGATGCAGAAAAAACATCTGACATGATTGAAGGGGACTACCTATTCACCACATTGCACAAATTTGTGTTTGCTGTAGGACCTAAAGCAGAAGGCGCCATGACTTTACGAAACGTTCAGTTTTATTATTGGGTGGAAAATATACAAGCTACAAAAACCTGGACATTGACACAAACAGGTGAACACACACAAGCTTGGTTCACAATAGAAATAAAATCCTGCATTACTTGTTTATCTTCCTTGCTTTGTACCCCAGGAAATAAAAGTCATTGTCAATATGTTAACAACCCAATTGTTCTTTATTCACTGAGAGTATGGAACCAATGTAGGAAGCACTTCAAGACAGAAAAGCTTTTTATCTGTGGGAGTTCTACACGATAACCACGTTTTTCCACCCTCTCAAACTTACACAGTTTTTAATGTTTGGAAAATGTATGAGATTAAATCTTTTAGACATTTGTATATAGATAATGTCTTTAAATTCTATGAACAATTAAACTCCAAATTTAGGTTCCCATCAACACAATTTTTCCACTATTTTCAAATTAGAAACTTTGCTAAAGGAAATCTGCCCAATTTTCCTCCCCTCTCACATATCAGCCTTGAAGATTCAGGCAGCATTTCTGTAGTGTATGAAAACATTTTAAAGTCCCTTTCTTTCAAATATTCCAGATGGAACATTACAATGGGAAAAGGTTCTCTTTTTCAACATTTCAGAAAAGAGTGAAAGACAACCATGCACAGAATTCATTCTAGCTCCATATGTGCAAAGCATACAATTATTCAACTTAAAATCTTTTATCAAGCACATCTATCTTGTTTAAAATTGTCCATAATGTTTTCAGGGCAAGATCCAACCTGTGAACCTTGTAGTCGAGTTCCAGCCTAATTGGGCCATATGTTTTCGGCGTGCACCATATTAACATAATTCTAAACCAAAATCTTGAAATGCCTTTCAGACACCCTTGGCGTCACAATTACTCTTAACCCATTAACAGCTGTGTTTGGTGTACTCCCAGATGGGCTTAAAGTGGAGAAGGACAAACAAACTGTATCTATCTATCTATCTATCTATCTATCTATCTATCTATCTATCTATCTATCTATCTATCTATCTATCTATCTATCTAATTGTCTTTACTTCAGTACTACCACGTAGACTTATCTTGTTCAGCTGGAAGAATCCTAGCCCATCTCTTTTAAGTCACCCACTTTAACTGATGTTATATAGCATTTGAAACTGGAAAAAATCAGATTCTCACTTAGAGGATCTGTTTAGAACTTTTTAAAACCTGGCAGGATCTAATCAATAACATTTTAGAATAAGCATTTATATTACTACTGTAAAGTTTTACAATGACTGTTGGACTTCCTCTCCTCTCCTCTCCTCACTGATATTTCTTAGTGATAGAATGGGTATATATTGTTACACAACTTCCCCCATTTTACAATGGTAAAGAACATATACAAGTGTGAATAACATGGGAAGGAATGCCAGGAGCAAGAAAAACAGGGTAAAAATGAGGTGGAGAAAGGTTGAAAAATAACCCAAAATACTGCATTGTTATTTAAAATATAGCCCAAAAGAAATGCAATCCACAAATGCCCATTTTTTTTTATGCGGATGACGATCAAAATTAACCCATTTGAGTGAGAAAACCATGGACTTGGCAACACTACAAAATCTGGAGGGTCTTCCATAATTCTAGAAGGATCATGTGATTGCAGTTGGGAAGTTTGGTTAGTTTCTGTATTTCTGCTGTGCTTTTTGATATTTCTGGATTTTTGACCATCTGCCCTGTGTTTTGATCTCGCTTTGGATTATTGACTTTTCTGGACTGTGTTTGCTTGGGATTTCCTTATTGTCTAGGCAAATTCGTTATTGCTTTTGTGTTCTATGGAACATCACTGTTTAACAGAACATTTTTGTTAAAATAAAAACTTTTTATTTTAATATATTTCTGTATTTGCCTGTATTACTAACTGGGTTTGATGGTTTTCCCCTGTAGTGGGCATTTTTGGAAATGCTTTTTGGGGCCTCTTTGCTTTGGGACTCCTTAATCACAACACTTGTCACTGTATTATTCACCAAGAAGCTTTTTGTAGCAGGATTTTTAAGCACAAAAGATGTTTATATGAGTGGATGTGGAAATAAAACTTATATACTCAATTTGATCAAGAACCCTATTCTATTCTCACTTGAGGAGAGCCATGCCCTGCATGTAGACCCTCTGTTGCACACTAATGGGCAGTGGAAAAGTAGTTGCAGAGATTTCTAAATATTGCTAGTCAAATCAGAATTTCTCAACGTGTTTAAACATAAAGAATATACACAGCTTGTGGATAAACAGTGGCATCTGGAACTGACATCCCTCACTGCCCTAATACTTATGCTAAACAAGTTTAATTTTGAGCTGTATAAAAGCTAATAAGCAGGCCATGCCAAAGCTGATCCCATTCAAGCTACATTGCTATTATTTGTTCTACTTTCAGAATTGCAACATTAAGGCAAAGCCTGTGCATGACTACTTAGGCCTTGATAAAATGAGGACATTGACATTGTTACCTTAGAATCTGATACTGAGAATCATTTCAGTTTTTCTGCATTACTTTAACTTGTTGCCACTTATAATTTAGATTTAAAATAAATGTAGACAGCATTGCATTTCCGTCTCATTTTGATACAACACCAAAGGAGAATGAAATTGTCATCCTTCAGTATGATAATTACACTAAAGCTGGAGTCACTTCAGAGATGAAAACTAAATTCTGGTAGCTGCTGCTGTGGGATACATATCCAAACATGCTTTCCATTTGTCAGCCTTCTGTGGATCTATTTATTTGTGTAAGCCTGCCTACTTTCACATGAAGGTTAATAACTCAAAGTACATATCTACTGACTGATAACAGTCTTGTTGACTGTCTGAGACTAGCTTTTAGTGGTTTCTGCACAGACTACGAGAAATTTCATACGCTTTCCCAGTGCTAGCTGTACTGTTAATGTGAAACAGGAACACTTTTATGTCAAAATTGCCTTAAAAATGGTAATTTTAGCAACTAGCTGTTAGTATTCTGTGTGTCATTTGTCTTGATTTAATACATGTAATACAACAAATTGATGTGGTAGAGCATCTAATCCTTGCAAAGAAAAGCAGAACTTGTGTCAGAAAAACATTAAGCCTGAATTTAGATTGGGCTAGAAAAACTGGATTGATTGAATGATCATCAACATTATGCATTATTTCAGATTTACAACTGGCCACTGCATCTATAATTAAAACTGATCTTTGGACAATATTCTATAAAAGTTGTCTTAAGAAAATAGATGTATTATGCCTTTTTATAGAAACTTAAAATGAATGCACTCATACTTTTAATGCTATTTCTCTCTGTAACTACTCCTACACATTTATGTATTATATACTGTATTCTAAAGGAACACTACTCAAACAGCTTTTGAAATGTAGAAGTATAGCTCTTATAACTCATTCAAAAACATAATAATCACTCAGCAACACACTACTTCAACAGTGGCTGAAATAATTTTCCTATTGGCATTTCTTAATCTATTAAAAATAACTGATAAAAATGCAAGGTAAAAAAGAATAATATTTCTAAAGCATTGTTCTCACTTTAAAGTCATTTACTGTGTGTTAAGGTAGTCAAGTTTCAATTTAGGCATAGTGATAATTCAGTAAAATGGGACAAATACTGTAAATAACTGTCTGTCGATCTATTGTATGTTCTTGGATATAAAACTCCACACTGTATGGTTATACATATGGCAGGGGAGGTGATGCCTTGTTACCCTGGCAGCAACATTTACAGGTGGTCACAAAAGCTTTGAAAAATGTTGCCTCAATCACTGAGTTGGAAGGACTTAGGACACAGTGGAAAATGGATCATTTGACTAATATATTTAATACTACTACTAATAATAATAATAATTAATACTAATAATAAATTATATTTATTTAGCACCTTTCCCATGTTTACACATACTTTACTGCATTTTATCTTAAAAATGATATCAAGAGCTCCAAGAAGATAGCACTTGGCTAAAAAGCCAGTCATCATCATCTGTAAATGCGAGCTTTCTTTTATTGAATTGAACTGAATTCCTTTGCTGTTATTGTATTGTATGATACATTCAATATGCAAATCCTCCATAAACGTATTTTTCTATAAAATGATAAAATAACAGTAATAATAATACGATAAAAAACAATTAAAAATATACAATATGAAAGTATAAGTACAATGTACATAGTGAAATGGTTCATAAAGTGGCTCAGGTTGTGCAATGTTACAACTGTAGTGCAAGTTTACAGTGAGGTAATCTTACTTATAAGTACATACAGTTCTCCAAGGAGCACTTGATAGAATGATTGAGTATGTTTACAGCTCTTTGGATGAAATTGTTTCCCAACCACAAGGTTCCTACATGAAACATTTGCCGTATACGAGCAATTCAAGTAGACTGTGCGCATGGCTGAGGCAGTGTGTGCTTGATGTTGTATCCTGATAATCCATTTTCTGATCAGCTGCTGTAGAGCTGTGATTCCACACTCAGATTCAGTGGGTTAAAATACTCTGAGTGGTGCTCTAAGAATAACAACCCTAAAGCAGCTACGGAATTTGGAATAGTTTGGTTACAGGTTGATTACAATCAGATACCTTAAACTAATAAACGATATGTGGTTAATTTCAGTATATTTGATAAAGCTGCGTCAGGGATGTGAATCTAAAAAAAAAGGAAATTACACAAGTACAGTAGCACTGCCTTTACATTGGGTGCCGCCAGTTTGCAAAACCGAGCCGAAGTACCTGTGTACGCAATGGATTGAGCTGGCGTGAGAATGTGCGTAGCATTACGCCAAGTTTAGTTTTTATACATTGTGATATGAGTGCGGAAATGGGCGTACACAACATTTTTGTGTACACATCATTTATACATGAGGTCCCAGGTCTCTGATCACTCCAAGGATCGCATATGCCACACTGCATATGCTCATATTTTTATATTCATTGTATATGCACCAACCATAAAATCTTTATATCAAGATAAAGATAATTTTTATATTCAGCTAGATTCTAAATTTTGCGCTGTGTAGTGGCAGGACAAGTTAATGATGTTATGAACTCAATGTCAGGTCTTGAATGTTCACATGAACTATATATCTCAGAGCCTGTTGTCATGCATGTGCGTAGGAGGATCCCCTCACAGACTCATATCACCTTGGGGTGAGAGGTTGCACTAACGCTAACTATGTCACCTCCTTCTTCCTCCATAGTCCAGGGAGGACTCTGCCACTTCCAACTATAGCCTTGTAAAACTCAGGTACGTCAGGAAGGACAGTCATGATGACCATGGTGACCTGTAGGACTGAATTCTGAAGATTCAAGACCACAAGTGCCGCATTCTGATTATTGTTATTTGTTTTGGTTTTTATATACCATTAAGTGTTTTGTTTTGTTTATGGACTACAGAATTAAATGGTAACAACTGCGCTGACATCCCATTATTTCTTCTTTTTGTGTTCTCCTTCCCTCACACAATGACACTGTGAATGACAATTCATCCCATATATTCTCCTTCTTCCCTGTTCATTGTCAAGCTATTGATCGTTCTGAGCAATTACCATTTGTTGAGAAAAAGATTGAGTAGACTGAGATTTGTTCAGCTCTGATATAGAAGCTCTAACAATGCTGTCTCATACACTATATAACAATGTCAGTTTATCTATTCCTAAATCTCTTAAAATTTCCTGCTTATTAGAATGACAATTAGAAGCTCAGTATGAGATACTACCAGTTCATTGTAAGTCCAATAGTCACTCTAGGGCAGACTGTTTTGGCAACTGAATTAAGGTACAGATGATGTGATTAAAGAATGTTATCCTTTGAGCAACTATAACACCCTAAAATGTTACATGCTATATTGTATATTAGTTGATAAATACTGTAATTGCTAAATATGAAATGGCCCTCAAATACATTATCTGTAATTGTTTATTTGCAGAAAAAATATTGATTAACACTTATGAGATAATGAAGTTTGTTTTTCACAGTTGTATAAGCTGGCCATAAGATTAAACAATTAATTTGAATATGTAACCAACAAAACAAATTAGTATAGCGAATTTTACAATAATATGTGAATCCATTAGGGCTGGTGTACAACATGTCATCATTTTCTTTTTAATTCAACAGAATGCCTAAATAAATAAAAAAACAGAAGTGCAGGTTTACAAAAAAAAGGAATCTAGAGTGAAGACAAAAATCACACCATGCACTCTTAACATTTTTCCTGCAACTCACAAATTATTAATTATAGTTGGAAAATTAGTTTTGTGTTTAGCCAATTTTTTTGAACTATAACATAATTATTTCTTAAAGAAATGTTGTATCATTTTTATCATGGTTGCCATGGTTATCTGCTCTTTTCTAGTATGACTATTTTTGTGTGATATAATAATTATTTATTATTCTGGAGTTTACAGAAATATTTTTTTATTGTTAAATCACCTTTGCATCTCTATATGATGGTTTAAGATGCAAAAACTATATCATACAAAAATAAAGATCACATTTTGTTTTTAATAATGCACTGTAATTTTGTTGCCATTCTAATTTATTCTACTTTGTTGTTTTGGAAAACTGATCTACAGCTGTTAGAAGAAAAACAAAACGAGACATTAAAAATGCAGAAATTCAGGCTACAGAAAATTTAAAATAGGCTATTATAAAAGATCAATGAAAAGGATTTCTTTTACTAATTAACTGGTTTACTAATTGCCCAATTGAATGTTTTTTTAAAAAATATGTTTATAAATTATCCTTCACAATAATGATTTTGCCATTATAACAGCATTGAGAGAGACAGCTTCTTTATGCTGTGGTGACATTTTTTGCATGGTGAGTTGCACAATAACTTGCAAGGTAACATTCTGCATTGTAATAATCAGATTTTAGAACTGGTGGGTTACCTATCATTTTAGTATTATTTACATGTTTCCCATAATTGCATATTTTTCATTAATTTTTCTTACCAAGTAAATGACATCAATCACTAGGCAGCACTTGTTGCTTTGACAAATCTCACACCCAGCAGCTGTTCATGGACACTTTCTCCCTGTTGGTCATCCCCAGGATGTGCTTTCAGCTTGGTTAGTGATTATAAATTGCAGAGGTATAAGTTTGAGTGTGAGCATGGGTGTGTTTATAAGTTGGATCTGTGATGTCCAGGGTTTTTTCCTGTGTTGTGTCCATAGCTGTTGCCCCTTCCACCCTTGAACAGGAGTATGTGGTTTGGAGAATGTTATGTTATGATAAAGTTTTGTGATTTTAGCAAAACATGCTTGAACCTAGACACAAAATAAGCAAAAGCTTTATTTTAGCATCTTTCTCATTACATTTTTGTGCAATATTCTTTTATATTCAAATCAAATCATATTTATTCAAAAAGCACATTTAAAATAGCAAACATTTGTGACAAAGTGCTTTACAGTAAAAAAAAAAAAAGAGAGAACTGTGACATTAAAACATTGAACGAAACTATACAAATAATGACAATAAAATTTGGTCTCCAAAACCAACAACTTAAAGAACATAACGACTACCAAGACATAGCAAACAAACACGTTATGCAGTATCTCCAAAAGTTGAAAAAAGATGCATGTTTAAATATGAATGTCAGGACCATGGAAATAATTTCAACAAATAAATGTAACTCATTCCAGAATTTTGGACCAGCCACTGAAAAAGCTTGAACACCATTTTATATGAATCGAGAAGGTGGCACAGATAAGACAAACTGGGGAGATGATCTAAGTGCCATAGAGGAAGACTATCAGATGAGGAGATCTGTAATATTTGGAAGAACCAGATTATTTAGTGCTTTTAAAAACAAAAAGAAGCATTTGAAGCATTATCCTGAGCCTGATGCACAGCCAATGAAGACAGGCCATGACAGGTGCGGAAACCTGTTAACAACCAGGGAGCCACATTTTGAACCAACTAAAGATGAGCTAGAGAAGCCTAAATGACTCCTTGGTATATGGAATTGCAATAATCCAGTTCTGTGGGGTCTGTGGTTTTAAATATCATGACATAACTGACAATCCTTTGGTCCTCACCAAGTCTTAAAAAGAGACAGATCAAGCCTCAGGTAATAATTGACGCATAACAGATTTTTTTTTACAGTTATTTACACATCAAAAAGTAACCTAACATAAAGGATTAGGCATTCTCTATTGAACGTAGTACTAGTTCAGATAAAAATGGTATGTCTAGATTATTCACTATTAAAAGTATTATTTGAAAACATGGTGAAAATCTCTTGTATTACTCTATGTGAGTGACAGAGGTCAAAAAACAAAAATGACCAGAATATGCGAAAACTAAAATTCGGACCAAGGTCAAAACCAGGAATCAGAAAGAACCTTTCATCAGAGCCCAAAACTCAAAATACAGAGTCAAAAAACAAGGTGTAGATTTGAGACCAGGAATTCGGAAGAAGTTTGTCTCTAAATAAAGAGTTACCATCCATCAAGCCTGGATGCCCAGTAATTAATGGGATTGAACTTTATACCGTTGTTTGTTTGACGTCACTAACAAACACACCCTTGGGATTTCCAATATGGGTTTCCATTGCAACAGCCAACACAATATTCAGCGGCTGTAGCAAAAATAAAATGGTGTTGCAGTGTTGTGTTTTAGCCAAAGTTACAAAGCTGGAGTTCAAATGTCTTTTATGTCTGTTTGTTCATTTTTTATGCTACCATTGTTGATCATTTAGTTGCTATACATTTATGTATCTTGTTCTATTTGCCATGTGTTTTTTTGAAGGTCCTAAAAGAGGTGGGGCCACCTGCTTATCTCCATCAAGCAACTGCCCTCAGCCTTATAAAGGCTGAGGAAAACCCACAGTCCCTTGCAGTTCATTGAATCTGCTAGGTGGTTGGTGAGGTCTCTCGTGTTTATTGCTCTTTTCTAATATTTCTGATTTTCTGGATTTCTGTGATCTTTCTTGTATTTCATTTTGAGACTGTTCAGTTCCTTTTGTGCTCCTTGCAGCTTCTTGTACCACAGAGAATTTTTGTAAAAATAAATCTTTTAATTTATAAAGATTTTAAGTTTGTCCTGGGTATGAGGTTAAAGTGAATCCGGCCCTGCAAGCAGTCCTCCATCTTGCAGGGAAAACTTGGGAGTTGGAGGCAGGATTGGCACTCCAGCCACCGTAAAAACTTCAGTCGGGTGCCTCGTTCCTAGAAGAGTTGAAACTGTCGGAGAGCTAATGGCATCAGGCCTCTTGGGGATCAGAACTGGTGTGGTGCGGAGGTGTTGCCCAGTGCACAGCAGCACTCAGGTCCTAGTTTGAAGCGGCCCATCCAAGTAGGTGCGTGGAACGTCTTGTCTCTCCGGCATGATGATAATCTTCCTCTCCAGTCCCAGGAGCTTCATAAACTCTGCATTTCAGTGCCAGCACTCTCTGAGGTGCACAGACCTTAGACTGGCCAGATCTCTCTAGGTGGGTACGCCTTTTATTTGTCTGGTGGCTCTGATGGCTGTGAAACTCAGGGAGTAGCTGCTGCTGTGGTGGTTCAGCTCCACCCGATGGTGTCCGATGTCACTTCTTTCAACAAGCATATTATGAGACTCAGATGGAGGCACTCTCTGGGTGCCTTTTCTGTTGTCTCAGTGTATTCTGCAACCATGGTGAGTGATGTCTCGGTGAAGGAGGCATTTTATTCACAGCTTTGCTCAATGACACTCCTTTAGTCATAGGTGACTTCATTGCAACTACTGGCACTGACAGGGTTGGCTATGAGGATTGTGTTGGTTTCCATGGGTCTGCCAACCATGGTGAAAGTGCCTCCATGTTCCTTGATTTTGCAAATAGTCAAGGGTTGTGGATCCTGGTTCCAGCGCCCTGAGCTGCATCGGACTTGGTATTTCAGTACTGGTGATGAAGTGAAGGAGATTGATCACATCCTCGTGGGCAGATGCGGGAAGCTCCTAAAGAACTACAGGGTCTACAGATGTGCCCAGTTTGTGAATTCTGACCACAGACTTGATGCTACTCTGAAGATCCAGCTTCGGTCCAGTAGGCTACCACCTACTAGGAGAATGAGGCCAGACTTGTCCAGACTCTAAGATCAGGCTGTTTCTAATGATTCTGCACGCAGTTTGTGTGAGGAATTTGCAGAATTGGGTTCGACTGCTGATTCTAATATGATGTGGGAGACCTTCTGTGACAAGGCCCTAAAGGTTGCTGAGGTTTGTATTGATGTTGTTGGTGTTCCCAGAAGATGTTTCATCTTGCAGAGAACCCTGGATATCATTGAGAGAAAGATGGCTACTAGGGTTCTGAGGGCAGATAAGGAGGCATTTGTTAGAAGAATCTGTGAGCAAGTGACACACTATCTATAGTCTAGCGACCCACATCCTGCTTACAGAGCAATAGAAGCATTATTCACATCCAAATCTGTTCCTCATAAAGTTGCATTCAAGGCGGGTTATGGAACGGTCTATATGGGTGGTCTTGCAATTGTGACCCGCTAGGCTGGTTTCTTTGAACAGCTGTTTAAAGCTGATCCCCCAGCTAGGACATTGGACATCTCTGGGTTCACAGTTCTTGAGGGTTATCCTCCAATTAGCTGTAAACCACCCAGTTCCAGTGAGATTACACAAGTGGTGAACCAGCTGAGGGTAGGGAAAGCTGCAGGGATCTGTGGTATCTGGGGTGAACTTCTCCAGGCTATTGGTAAGGCGGTTCTACTTGTATTGCAAGCAATCTTTGCTTCCATTTGGGAGACAGGCATAATCTCCACTGACTGAAAAACAGGACTTTTTGTTCCTGTCTGGAAAGGAAAGGATGATTGCCTGGATTGTGGCAACTACAGGGGCATAACACTGCTGTCTGTGTTGGGTAAGGTCCTTGCTAGCGTCATCTTCAATAGGATTCATGATCACCTGCACACCTACCAGAGAACGGAGTAGTTTGGTTTTGCGCATGGGATGCAAACACAAATATCGGCAGAGTTTCTTTCTGACCTTTATTGATTTTCATAAAGCAAAGTTGCTGGATATCATGGTTGGCCTGTACACTGGTACTGTGAGTGCTGGGCAGAGTGGTGGCAGAACCTCAACGTTTTTCCCAGTTGATTCTGGGGTTCGTCAGGGGTGTGTTCTTGCTTCTACTCTTTTCAATTACTTGCATGGACTGGGTGTTGGACAGGTTTGTGGGGTCCAGCGGCTGTAGGGAATCTGCTGGATTCACTGATCTTGACTTTGTGGATGATGCTGTGATCTTCGCGGAGTCAATGGATGCACTGATCAAGACTCTCGAGAGACTGAGCGAGAAGTTTGAGTATCTGGGCTTGCGAGTGTCCTGGATAAAAAAACAAGATACAGACCTTTATTGACCTCTTGGGTACAGCCATCAACAGCATGTCTGTCTGTCTGCAGAGAAAATATCGACCTTGTCAAGAGGTTTAGTTACCTCGGCAGCAACATTTGTGTCTCTGGTGACTCTTCCCAGTAGATAGACTGGGAGACCATTGTGTCATGAAGTCAACGGCAAAGGGTGGGTGGCACTCCCAATATCTTTGCTAAAGGATGAAGGTCAAAGTCTTTAGAGTCCTGGTGCTTCCTGTTTTGCTATATGGTTGTGAGACATGGACATTATCCAGTGACCTGAGACAACGACTGGACTCCTTTGGCACTGTTTTTCATTGGAGAATCCTTGGGTACCGTTGGTTTGACTTTGTGTCTAACAAGTGGTTGCTTACGGAGTCGCAAAAAAGACACATTACATGCATTGTGAGAGAGCATCAGTTGTGACAATATGGCAATGTGTTTGTTTTGCCAACTAGGATCCCGAGCTGTTTCATCATGTTGTAGATGCAGCAATGCACTGCACCAGTGCATGCTCCCCAACCTAAGTTTGTCCTTTTTGTTACTAGGAAGGATTTGATGGTTTTCCTTCCTCTAGTGGGCATTTTAAGTCTCAAAATCTGCTACTCAGGAAAATATATTGCTTATAAACTGCCTAAATTGAAATGGCAACAACTTACATTTAGAATTGAATGGCTTTGAGGTGAAAAAGTATAGGCCATAATAACATGGAAAGAATATGCAGATGGTCTTGTTTTATGTTGTACATTATAATGTATCCTTACTAAAACATAATTAAATTGATCTCTGGATATTCAGTTATAAAAGCAATTTAAAGAAGGGTGTTGTGAGACATGGTATGCCGTTTGTGGGCTTTCTGAATCAGCCACTTTTTATTTAATATTTTCCTCATCAACTTATCCTTCTAGCCTTTCAATGTATTTGTCATGAAATTTTCATAATATTCATTACATTTGTCTTTGAAGAAACCTATTTTAAAAGTATAAAAAAATCAACTGAATGCATGGCAAGATATGAATGGGACACTCAGATAAAACCCATTCACTTTTGCTTTCCATGTATTATTTATAGTTTATATTTCCATAAATTTGAACTCTTTGAAGCAGAAAAAAACCAGTACTTGTTTACATAATAGAATATTAAAACTGAGGATGGTTTTATTCAATATTTGTACATTTTCTAGAAAGCCTAAATCTGTATGCCATACATGTGCAAATCTATCATATATTTACTGTTGATAAAGACTCTTCCATTGATGACTTAGTTTGTCGCTTATAATACTGAGAGGTGACACTATGCTCAGCTACTGAAATCTCACAAAATCATAGCTAGCTACAGTAACCGATGCCACATTAAGTCCCAGGGCCCTGGCCGCTAGAGAGACCCTGTGGTGATTACATATGTAATACTATTATTATACATATATATTGTGAGACCTCAGCAACTTCCAATGGGCACTTAACAAACCCCCAACTGCGCTATGCGTTGAAACTCCTGTTTGGTTAAATGCTTGATATTGTTCCTATTATCACAACAATAAAGCTGATTTTCTTGAAGACCTAGACTCACCTTCTTCTCTCTTGTGCAATCTGTGATTCACAAATCAATATATATATATATATATATATATATATATATATATATATATATA
>JANRMT010062836.1:15721210-15807192 GCA_026402145.1 Polypterus bichir lapradei
TTCCCTTGCTTTTGTGCGCGATGCGCTGGAAAAATAGACAAAATTATGTCTCTGGAAATAATTAATGTTGATGGAGTACAAATGCCTCACCGCGTAGTAAATATCAGGGGGGTTCAAAAGGGTGACCTCAATATAGAAAAAAAGTTTAAATTTCATCACAAAAATAACAGAAACTACGAGTATTAAAGTAATACCGCTCAAATGCAATATAACCAAATTAATGAGTTTGTATAAAATATCAAATTGATCTACATATTGAATTGCCTTAAGAAGTGGTCAACTTAAAAGTCGGTCGCCTTAAAAGGCGGGTCAGCCTAGTATATATATATATATATACACTGTATATATGTAAAATACAAAGGTGACTGACTGACGAGCTCATCACCAAAAATATTATTTCTCAGTAAGCTAAAAAGCAGGAATTTCGCAGAATGATACATCTATGGCAGTGGGTATCCACAAAGAAAGATCATTTTGATATTTCAATATTTAGGGATAAAAAAAATGAAAATCTCAAAAGTGCCTTTGCAATTTGGTAAAGTTGTAGAAAAAAGAAAATTAGCTGACTTATGTTTTTTTTATATTTCTTGATATTTATCATTAATAATGCTCTAGTAAATGAGATTTTTTAATGCATTGAGTCCCCGCAGTGCAGATAGTGATCACATGGGAAATAGGGCATGTTGCTTTATGCAGGGAGAAAAGGAAATTTCAGCGAAGTTCAAAGAAGACATGTTTAGCAAGCACAATTTGCGCTATTGCCAGGCTCTGTGGCTGTGAGAATAGTCAGCTTTGTGCAACTGATCCAGATAAAAAATGGTTTAACACATAACAAGCCCCCCCCCCGCAACCTTGTGGCGAATGGTAACATGGGGACTATAGCAACCATCAGCCATTGTGCTCCTCCAGAGATTTTCATCATCACTTGCAAAGTTTAAATATGAGTATTGACAAACACTATACATCATCAAAGGTAGGAACCGCTATGCTTTTCTTCTCTGCCACTTTGGGCTAACAATTTCATTGTCTCATTTGATTACAATGTTTATCTTGGAGTCTGTCTTTTTTTCTTATATTGGATTCTGTTTAGATATGTTGCGTTTACAAAACACACCTTTCCTCATTTTTTTTAATCTGGATCCTTTTATAAGAAATGTGTTGACAAAAACAAGTGTATGCATGACAGATAGTGGTGGCATGACGTATTTGGCCAAGCAGCCATGCCATTAACTGTGTACACCATATGTAAAAATAAATCTGAGATTTCACTACATTTTTTATTAATGTATAGCCTTACATTTTTGAAAAAGCCAACACTGTTGTAATTAATTTCACAATATCAAACAACAATCAGCTTAAAGTACTTTTTGAAATTAAGTTAAAGCAAAAGGAAAAAAAAATCAATCGATTGAGCCAAGCCAAAAAGGATAAGAATCAAGGATGATTTTTTTTTCTATAGCTGATTTAGGCAATTTTTTTTTAAGAACATGATAATAATAGAACAGAACAGTGCGTAAAAATGATTAGTAACTTTTGTTTTTTTTGTTAGTAGACATTTATTCAAATCTTGTGTATAATGAAGCAGTGTTAATTTTATGCTTCGATGCCAAATGCACTGTCAAGATTTCTAGCAGTTTTTAGCTTTGAATAAATCAACTTTACACTTTAGCGCGCTATTGGTGATGACTTGTACTAAGGAATTCTGCTGTAATCACTTCCACACCAACACCTACAACTGTAAATCCTTTCTGCAGTCTATGATGTACTGTATGTAGTTCACCATATTGTTATTTTCATGTGTTCTTTTCGTACATTTGTAAAAATATTCAGTTCATTCCATGTGCCATGTAAATGTGCAGCCTGTAATTATCTTCAGTGTTTGTAATACGTTGAATGAAAACACAATTCAGCCATAAAGCCATATTAATAAAATGAAAAAAAAAATAATAATAATAAATACTATAATACGCATTCCCCTTCCCCCTTGAACATACATCTGGTAGAAAACAAATACTTGAGTGAACAATGTACAGTACTTTAAATTACCACATCTGAAGCTGTTTTGTTCAGTTCATTGTTGTTGTATTGTAGTGCTCATTGCAAGGTCAAAATTTGCAGTTTGCTCAACTTTTTATTTTGCTCTACATTGCTTTCCATATTTTAAATTTGTTTAAGGTTTATTCCCGTTAATCTAACTGGTTCCAATTTTTAGTTCCCCACTACCGACCCTCTTCAATTTAAATCTAAACCCTGCAAAACTCTGTGTTGGCACAAGATTACAGAACAAAGTGTTACATTCAAATCTAAATGAGCAAGTAATGACTGAAGCTACCATTTTTATTCAGTTTGCTACAGGGTGAAATTATATTTATACCACAAAATCTCATTATTCAATTACTTGTTTCACTTAAAAAAAAAACACAGATCCCTGTAAAATTGTATTTGCCAAGTTAATTTACTAGGAAAAGCAGGAATTGATCTACAGCATAAAAATTTTACTTGTGGACAAATGCATGTGTTAGGTTCAAGTGTAAGGAACTCCAATGAATTAATTATATTAAGCCTTGGTTAAAAAAAATAATAATACAAATAATGTGTGCAGAAAAGTACTATTAAGTTACATAGTAATTTCAGAATACATCTGATTAACTGATGGCACTATAACTGAGATCTGTTGTTTTAGAAAATTTCCAGGGCAAGGCTGGGTAACACAGCTAGTGTAATATTATAAATGTCTGGAAAAAAACATATTGTTGTTCAATATTTGCCTATTCAGTTTATGGAGGTCGGGTAACAATGAATACAGTATGTACCTATTCATGGTCAGTTAATGAACATTAGCCTTCTTGAACATTATCAAAGTTGACCAGCTCCTAATAATGTTGATCAGGGCCGGATTAAGGTGGGTGCTATTGATGCTGCAGTATTAGACCCATTCCTGAAATAGGCCTAGATGAAAACAGACTAGAATTTTCCAGAAGCTGAACAGTTTTCCTTTGCTATATTAACCTCAAAATAATCCTTAGAATGAAATTTGGAGTCCGACTTTCAGACGCCTAGACACAGTGTTACTTATTATACAGTTACTATTGTTCTCTGTGCTGTGACTTACCTATATCGTCGTTGTGTTTATTGTTAACCGAAGATATTAAGTTAATGCTATCAATTTTATGTTAAACAGTTTACTTAGTAATTTAGCTGCGTTTTTTGCAATATCTTGGGGATTCTTGCCACTTTATTATTGTTCGGTAAGTGCCACGTAGTAAATTTTTCACCTTGAAAGTTAGTTGTACAGTAAAAATCGATGGCTATTTAAATGGTTATCTGTAAAGGTAAAACTAAAAGCCGGCCCACGGGCCCAGCATGGATGTTTAAAATTTTTAAAATCCTCGACAGGATTCTGGTCTATTATGAAATTTAAATCGTGGACAAATTTTTACCCTCAAGAGCCTGAACTGAATCACTTTGACTCAATGTCTCTGCAAATTCATTTTTTCTTACACTGTTTCGTAAGAGAATTGCGAAAGTTTGTGTATTTCATTGTTAGGTTTTCTGCATTAAATGCACTTTTCAGACAATTGCTATTGAATGTTGATGTTACATAGTTTGATGTTAATCTCGAGTTGTTACGATACTACGTCATTATTATTTATATTCAATAAAGGCTGGCTGGTTGCATTACAAGCAATTAAGGCTCCTTGGTCGGTCTGAGTGTGCATGTACGGTGAGTGTCGTATGCACATGCACCAATGCCGAGAAAAAATAGGCCTTTTTTGCGCTGCAGCATCAGGCCCAATTTCGTCTTAATCCGGCCCTGATGTTGATAAAATAATTGTAGGCAAACAAGAACTGATAAATCTGAAAAAGACACCAATGCTAACAAGCTTTTCACAAGCAGACCTGAAAGCAAGCTTGCTGGTGCTGACAATGTTAATGAGGCTGCCAACCTACATTCATATTGGGTGAACAAGGGAACCAATGCACCAATATTATGTCAATATAATGAAGGACATTGTATTCTATCAGAAAGAGTGTATAGTATAAAACTCAACATAAAACTTTGTTCTCACATTTTCTTTGGTCAAGAGAAAGGCTCACTTATTTCCAATCCACTGGGAATAATCTGCATTATTGGATTGGAAACACCTATTGGATAGAGGAGCACCACATAGTTCACACACACCAGAAACACTGACATGGTGTGCCTTTTACAGGTGCTTGGAATAGACATGGCACTAAACATGGAGGAAAGTTATTAGTGAGAGTTGTTGAGTGTAGTTTCTGTTCGAATATGGGCTTGCATTCAGAGGAGAAAAATGATCAATTCTATAAATAACTTCAATTATTTGGGAATTTTACAAATCTTATCTATTTTGTGCAGAGCCTGTTAAGAAATATGGGAGCAAGGACAGCTGAACATTTTCCTTTTTCTCACACATACTGTATATCAGGGATCTCAAACTCTAGTTCTGGAGGGCTGCAGGTTTTCATTCTAACACTTTTCTTAATTAGTGCCCTGTTTTTGCTGCTAATTAACTTCTTTTGAATTAATTTTAATTGACTTGCTCTTGAAGACTCAGACTCAATAATTGTTTCTCTTTCCTTAATTAACAGCCAATTAATAATGAGATACAAATTGAACCAAAACATAACCATCACACAATATCTGAAAATAAAAAGGGTGGAGGTGTCAGGAATGTTGATTTGCTCAGGTCCCCAAAACATTTTTACAGTGCTCTTAGGAAAGTAAAGAAAAAATCATCAGTTTTAAAAATGTATGCTATTGCATAATGAGAGCAGTAACTATCCATGGACATAAAGAACAGGTTTGATTAACAACAAGACTCAGTGCCTAATTAAGGAAGTGGTTGGAGTGAAATTGGTTGGGGTTTGTTAGCTCACTTTCTGTTTAAGGAAAGAAATGAAGCAATTCAGAGGAACAATGAAGAAATTTTGAGGAACAAATCTTAAAAAACAAGTCAAAATTAAAATTAATTCAAAAGGAGTTAATTAGCACCAAAAACAGGTCACTAATTAAGAAAAGAATTAGAATAAAAATCTGCAGCCCTCTAGGACTGGAGTTTGAGATCCCTGCTGTATATGCAAGATGTTTATCACTGTAATAGGTCAAAGGATTCAAGCTGGAATTATGCTATAATTACAGAAAACTATGTAATTTTTTTTTTTTTACTATTTAACTATTTTGGACTTGGTCAATGACCTAAGTCACATTGACAAACTGATATTTTGTAGTATTTTATGTTTCTCAGGAAGGCATTTCAGAATTTTCTTAAATTCTTGACAATTTGTTGTCAAACAAGCTTTAATTTTTGTCCTTTTTCAGTCTGTCACAGGAGATCTATGAAATATGAACCTCAATATCATGATTTGCCAGGATTAGAGTTCCAACAACACATCTGATTATGTCAGGCACATATAAAGGATTAAGGGCCTGTATTCAATAAGTGGGCTCCCTGTGCAGACCACTCACTCAAAATAGTGAGGGTGTCTAGTGTAGAATGTGGCACTATGGTTAATATATCTCTTAGATCTGTTCAATCTATTTTTAATTTTTCTGCTAGATCACCATGATAGATCACATCTTAATGAAAATAAATGTATGGAGATTTTGAAAACACTGCACATGCACTGGCCATAAAGGCCATTCATATAAATTAAAAGTATATTCTTAATGCTCTGATGGAAATATACCAGCAGACCCCTGTGACCCTGTAGTTAGGATATAGCGGGTTGGATAATGGATGGATGGAAATATCAATGGATGAGAGACACAATGAAGCTCACTACACAGCAAAATCACCAGCATTGAAATTCCAGTGTTTTTAACTCTAGAGTTATCTGAAGTTGATTCCAGTGTTTATTAAAATGTCGTTAACACTGATGTAGTTAAAGCCAGTCCGGGGGAGGAGCTGTTTTATAGTGTTAGAATCTGAACATTCATTGGAGTTATTTTTGGCTCCTCCCCACTTCTTCCTGCTGGATGAAAGATGCCATGACAGAGGTGAAGAGATTTTTAGGTGGTAAGTAACAAATGAACCAATATGTATTCATTGAAGTTTTGGTATGTCGATTGCTTTCTAAAACTTATAAATAAACTTGTAACAGATTCACTCAATAAAATTTTATGAAATGTGTCCAGGGTTCATTTATGTATATGGTGTTAGCTAGCTTATGCATCTTATTAGTTTATTTCTGTTAATTGCCAAGTTGAACAAAGCAGTCTGAGGTTAACTGCATTTATATGCCATAATGAATAAACAAACAGGTTGCCTAAATTGATCAATGTTAACATTCAAAACAGCATTGTAATTAATATTATGCATCATTTTTAATTTGTCCCTTTCTGGTGCTCAAATATTTCGTTTTAGGAGCCATTTTGCCGTAACTTAAATATAGCTGGTAAACTACCCATTTTTGTGTTTAGCACCTCTTTTTCAGGGTTCTCACTATTATTTTTTTTAAAACTTAGGTCAACCTTCTTGCTAAAACATTTTACTTTTGCTTCGGTGGGTCCTTTGAGTAAGAAGTTGCATGTCATGGATTGAAAGTAAGAAGCTTTTTGCCCTGAGTGTGGTAAAGCTCATTGAGATTACTGCCCATAGTATCTATCGCATTCAGAAGGTCTATAGGCTTTATGTGCAGATGGTTTGTTAACATACTTTGGTGTAAAAATGGTGTATTCAGTTAAGAGGCATTACAGGGCTAAGCAAGAGGAGTGAATTGTTGACGAGCAAATAGATCTCTTCTTCTACTATTAACACTTATTTATACTTGTTATTTGAAAGTATGGCATAGCCTGATGTTCCACTGTATTAGCCTGGCGAATTCCTATTGGCAGGCTATTCCAAATGAAGAGTGTTTTGAAGACAAGTATGGTCTTTTTGCAAATTGTTTGCTGCTTTCTCAACAGTTTTTAATGCAGAGTGTTTGGACTCTTTGCTTTGCAAATAGATATACAGTAGGCCCCTGCGAAGTCGTGGTTCAGGGTTCGCAGACTCAGTCGTTCACGGATTTTTTCTTAGAACCTAACTATTAATTGTTAGCAGAAAGTGCAAATATCCTCCGCAATTTTTTATGGCTTTTTTCGGGGCAATACTGTGCTGTAGAGAGAACAGGAAGCAACCGCTGAGGGAAACGCAGTTTGGGATGATGAAAGTAGCCAATCCAAGAGCGTTATTCATTTCTCCTTGTTGCTGATTGACTGCTGGCATGTGACGCGTCTCCTGGTGATTGGGTTTACCACTGCTGAGGTAAATGCGGTTTGGGATGGTGAAAGTAGCCAATCCGAAAGCATTATTCATTTCTCCTTGCTGCTGATTGATTGCTGCCATGTGATGCTTCTCCAGGTGACTGGGTTTACCACCACGGTTTGATATGGTGAAAGTAGCCAATCCGAGAGCGTTATTCATTTCTCCTTGCCGATGATTGACTGCTGCTTTGTGACGCGTCTCCAGGTGACTGGGTTTACCACCACGGTTTGGGATGGTGAAAGTAGCCAATCCGAGAGTGTTATTCATTTCTCCTTGCTGATGAGTGACTGCTGCTTTGTGACGCTTCTCCAGCTGAGTGTCCTTGTGTTTTCCATTTTGTTATTGTTTTGTTATTCTTAAACGCACAAGATGTAGTCGAATCGCCCTGCACCTTCTAAGGCTTCTGGAACTGAGCTTAATCAGCAGAAGAAGTTTAAAACACTCCTGGAGAAGGCTGAACTACTGATTTTGCTCCGGGAACTAAAAAGTTATGCTACAGTAGCGCGCCACTATGGCATTAATGAAACAGCGTATGCTACATAAAGAAGAACGAAGCAGCGATCTGGAGTACCGTATCTGTAAGTTTCTGTGATGGTGCCAAAAAGGTAACGACCGTAAGGAATAAAAATATCGTCAGGATGGAATCTGCCTTGGTACTGTGGACCACCAACTGCAGGAAGAACATCCCCTTGGACGGTAACATCATCCGTGAGAAAGCATGGAAATTGTACCAGCAGTTCGCTATAGGAGACAACACAGCAACTTCCTATCACAATGTTCCTGAAACCTATAAAGAAAAGCCAGCACGAAACCCCACCAGAAGAAGACCCGTACAAAGATACGACTCCTCCTGAAGCGCCTGAAGAAGATGCACCACCCGAGGAGTTTTAAATCCTGTGCATCATACTGCACAGCTACTTCATCATCATCATTAATATCATATATTAATTAAATCAAATGTATGTATTTATGTATTTACTCTACTTATAACAAAGAAAAGTACAGCGTATACCAAAGAAAACACGCTTGCATGAATGTATAGAATGTATAGTGAATGTACGTATAGCGGTAACATCGGTATTTTACATTCTAGCACCGCGGGAGACATAACAGTACAGTACTGTACAGTATACGGGTTTACCTTTACATTCTGTTTTTAGGTAATGTATTGAGGTAATTTTTTAGGTAATGTATTAATGTATTAAGCTGAGTTTGCAACAAAATTAAAGTGCTTTGGGGGCATACTGTATTTAGTGTTGAAACTATAAAAATGGGCATTTAAAAGACATTTTTTAACCACATCCAAAAGTCATGGTTTTTCACAATTCGCGGGTGCTCTAGGAACGTAACCCCCATGAATTTTGGGGGTGTACTGTACTTTCCTTTGCAACCAATCACTATTTGCTTCAAGAGTAGTATGACATAGATTTGTTTGTTTGTTGTCCTGTCTGCTCATGATCATTGCTGGCTCATGTTCTTAAAGTTCTTTTGTCTACATATAACACTTTTACTCATTCAGATATACTGTAAGACATGCTGGTGAAAGTTACATTGTGGAACTCCAAAAATTCCTTAAGCTTCAGAATGGATTTGCATTTGCTGACTTCATAAATGAAGGTGTTTTTTTCCTTCACGTTTAATTTTTTTGCTTTAGTGATCTTTGCATGATTCTAATTTTCATTCTTTGTTTTTAGTTCACAATAAGTTTTGGCTGCCTTCAGGGGCAGTTCTGCACATTTATGCTGACTCTGAAACCAAGATTAATTACTTCAAGCAAAATCTGATATAGTGTTAACAGTCAGACACCACAAAAATGGTATGTTTTTTTATTGTCTTTCACCTTAATTTTGTCATGGTTGTCATTTCACTATTGTTTTATAGAATCTATACCAGATGTTGGAAACAGCTCCAGCACTAGCATACTTTGTTCATATCTAACCTTTCATTAATTGACTTGCACCAAACACCAGAGTGTCCAACCAAGACATCTAATAAGACAGTTGAATCAGCAACTAAAGACAAAGAAATTGTGTTTTTTTTGCCTATGTTTATATTGCTCTAAGCTATAGGGGATTGGCACTTTCAGTTTCTATCTGCAATCCAAAGTATCAAATAAGTTATAAAATAAATTAAGTGAAATGTCATTGTCTTGTTCTATTTTTAGCCTTATCATATTTTAGCATAGGGTCACATTCTGCGCCCTTTAGAGTGCAAAATCTGTCTCCATTCACATTTCTTACAAATTGGCTTACATATATATTTATAATCTTTTTCTTTCGGCTGCTCCCGTCAGGGGTTGACACAGCGGATCATCTTCTTCCGTATCTTTCTGTCCTCTGTATCTTGTTTTGTTACACCCATCACCTGCATGTCCTCTCCCACCACATCCATAAACCTTCTCTTAGGCCTTCTTTTTTTCCTTTTGCCTGGCAGCTCTATCCTTAGCATCCTTCTCCCAATATACTCAGCATCTCTCCTCTGCACATGTCCAAACCAACGCAATCTCATCTCTCTGACTTTTCTCCCAACCGTCCAACTTGAGCTGACCCTCTAATGTACTCTTTTCTAATCCTATCCATCCTCGTCACACCCAGTGCAAATCTTAGCATTTTTAACTCTGCTACCTCCAGCTCTGACTCCTGCTTTCTGGTCAGTGCCACCATCTCCAACCCATATAACATAGCTGGTCTCACTAGCATCCTGTAGACCTTCCCTTTCACTCTTGCTAATATCCGTCTGCCACAAATTACTCCTGACACTCTTCTATACCCATTCCACCCTGTCTGCACTCTGTTTTTCACCTCTCTTCCACAATTTCCATTACTCTGTAATATTGATCGTAAGTATTTATTTAGCATATATACGTATAATGTCTAATCAATTTCATGTTTCACTCACATTTTTAATTGTTTTGTTTTAAAGGTGGTCATTGCTGCCTTAAATTACAAAGCAGGTGGCGATGCCATACTTACTGAGTACAGGCCCAAAATGACTTTGTCAAGTGAAACGAGATAGGTTCTTGTCAACATACTGGTTGGACTCATGGTAGAGATGCATGGGTAAGGACATTCATTTTTTCCCCATAAAGATTTTCTTTCTTCACTCCTTTGTGTGTGTTAGCTTTGTGGGACAAGTATACATTGTTTTTTCAGTCCTTTTTCATATATTTGGGAAAAGGTGAAACATTACATTTTTATACTTCTTAATATGTTTGCAGTCAATTTAACTATTATATTGATTTTCAACTTCATATTTTCTAAGTTGTTTGGAAAAGGTGGAAAAAATTATTAGATAATTGTAATGGATATTAAGTGTAGCTAGGCACAATGACACAGTGGTAGTGCTGCTGCCTCACAGTAAAGAGTTCACATCGCACAGAATCTCTCTGTGTGGAGTTTGCATGTTCTCCTTGTGTGGGTTCCTTCTAGGTGCTCCAGTTGTTCCCACAGTACAAAAACATGTGGGGTTAGGTGGATTAGTGTTGCTAATCAGCCCTGGTGGGTGTGTGTGTTCACCCTGTTATGGACAAGTCAGAGATTGTCCTTGCCTTGTTTCTTCTGTTTGCTATGATAAGCTCCAGTTCCTCTGCAACCCTGATCAGGATAAGTGAGATGGACGGATAAATATAACAGTTGCTAATCATTATTAATGCTCGAGAGTAAACATAGGCTGCATTGCACAAACAGTGGTCACAGCTATCCACTATCTGAAAATGTCGCCCTCCTTGCACTGCTTATTCTTTTATAAAAACGAACATGATTTGCATGCCTTCATCGAAAAATTGATACTCATTTACTGACTATTTTTTGAAGTCCATAAAATTTGAAAGAGTTTTTGGAGTATTCAGGCTGTATAATACAGTTTTTGTAACTTTTTAAATAGGACTTCCATACTAAACCAAAGAGAACAGTATGCTCTTGGTGTTGTGACATTTTTTCCACCATTGCAGGATCCATTCTCAAAGAAAGGCTATGTAAGTGCACTTTTATATTTGTTTTACAGTAACTTTGACCACCTTGATCAACAAATCTTTTGTTTCTAATTTCAGCAGAAGAACTTCTATGACACTGATAGTGGAACTGGGTACCTTGCATTGCGGCTAAAGATGGTGCAGAGAAATACATCTCATCGTCCTACTAAGGGAAATAATACTAATTCTGACTTGGTAGGACCTTCCTTTAGGAGATCTACAAACCCTGAGGAGCTGCTTAATGAAGATCTTGTAAGAGAGGCTATTTCCTTCCTTACTCATACTTCTGATGAAGCTCAGGTCTTCCATAACATGAAGGAGACTTTTCATCACAGACCTTTCTCTGGTTTTTAAATATCAGATGAATGGTAAGTTGGTCAAATAGTTAATATAATAAGATAAATATTGCATGTAATTGTCTGTTTTGGAGTTTTGCATTTTAAAAATTAATCAAGACTTCACACTCCTCTTCAATGCTGAAAGAGCCTCTAAAATATTAGAAAAGTGGGACACTGCATTCAAGCCAAGAATCACTAAGGAAGTCATGGACCTGATGTTGACACTTTCTGTGCGTTCTCTCCTGTCATCAGCAAAAAAAGAGACAGACAGTGAAGCCCACTCCAGTAAGATGTTATGTTGTTAATCTGTATTATGTCAAGGACAGGCGTATGAACATGTAAGACCTGTGTAGCATGATTAAAACTTGTTTAAGTGATGAGTTAGTTAATTTGGCAAGCATTTTATTTCTATCTTTGAAGTTCCATGTTTGTCATTCTCAGACTGGGACAGTGACACTCTACTTTTGTTCATTCGCCTCCTTCCACCTTAACTTAGAGGCAAGAGAGCTGCTTCGGATACTGCTGTTAGACTTGTGGTGCATCATAATGTAACACTGTTGTATAGAATAAATTATAATTGTATACACAATTTGTTTAGTAGTTATTAATATTAATAAGCTGTAATTGGAATGCTTGCTTGTTTCTTTATAGTCTTGGCAAAGGTATTGTTGAACATATTTGCCAAAAAGAAGGACGGCAGCCATAACTGTTTGCTGTAGAAAGTAGCCAAAAAGTAGAAAACTTTTATATAGCGCTTGACAAGAAATTCATCTCCTGTCAGGAGGCTGGTTCCCAGCATGCATTTGATGACATTTTTAAAAGCTCACTTTCCTTAACTTCTGCACTTTCATTCAAACAACCATATACAGAATACAAGTGGCAGGGACTGTTGTCTCAAGGAGTCCTCTTGCTGCAAGACAATGCCCGCCTGCCCACCCACACACTGCTAAAAACACCAAGGCTTGTCTGCAGAAACTGAAGTTTGGGGTATTGCCACCTCCTCCTTATTCGCCAGATTTGACACCGTGTGATTTCCACCTTTTTCGACCACTAAAAAAGCAACTGAGTGTTTTTTGGTTCAAGACAGATGATGACGTGAAGAAAGTGGTGCAGGAGTGGTTGCGAGGACAAGAGAAAACCTTTCACTCTGCTGGAATCCAGGCACGCCCAGGCAGGTAGCGCAAGTGCATTGAGAAGGGTGGAGACTACATTGGGAATTTGACATTATCAGTTTTGTTAAGGTTCATTTCATATTCTGATAAATCCCATTTTCTAACTTTAGCTGGACTCCCCCTCGTGTGTATATATATATATATACTAGCAAAATACCCGCGCTTCGCAGCGGAGAAGTAGTGTGTTAAAGAAGTTATGAAAAAGAAAAGGAAATATTTTAAAAATAACGTAACATGATTGTCAATGTA
Source organism: Polypterus bichir lapradei (assembly GCA_026402145.1). Lineage (NCBI taxonomy): Eukaryota > Metazoa > Chordata > Cladistia > Polypteriformes > Polypteridae > Polypterus > Polypterus bichir. The sequence goes on from JANRMT010062836.1 coordinate 15,734,211, forward strand.
ATTGTTTTGTCACTGTTGTATATATATATATATATATATATTTACACACACACACATAAACATATATATATACATATCTATACATATACACATATATATACACACACACATATATACATACATATATATATATCTACATATATACACATACATATACATACACACATACATACATACATACATACATACACACACATATATACACACAAATACATATATATATACATACACACATACATATATAAACATATATATACATATACATACATATCTACATATATACACACACAGCTATTTCGTATCAGTGCAATACGCTGCTTCTTAAAACGGAAAACTCCCGCTCTTACGTGCAAGTCTGCGTGGATATTATGAACTATCGTATTTGTTCAAGTTCTCTTTAAATTTTAAATAGAAGGAATTTTTATTTAGTCGACAGAAATATCTTTGGTAGGAATGGTAAAAACAGACAGGAATATTATTCCTGAATAAATCAACTCAAACCTTAAACAACTTATAATATTTTGCTCTCCATAAAAATATATCCTGTCTAAATTATACAAGTTAGAAATAAAGTAAACGTTAAAAGAACAAACATTCAAATTTCTTTACTCTTATGTAATTTTATATAAAAAATAAACTTAGATTTTAAATATCCCAAAAGATTTTGCTCTCCATAAAAATATATCCTGTCAAAATTATACAAATTCAGATATGAACATGCTGCATAACAAAACCTGGAAATATAAATAAAATGTGTTCCTTTCAGCAATAACAAATCAAATCATTCAGTTGTCTTTGCTCATATGTCATTTTAGAGCTGGACGCCTGGCATCTTTTTTTGGCAACAAGTTTGTTTATGTTTGGTGTGAGGTTCTGTGTTGTGGAGATTCTCAGGATGGACTGCAGGTGCTCATCAGTGAGGCGACTCCTGTGTGCTGTTTTGTTAGTCTTTATCACTGAGAAGAGCTTCTTACACAGATATGTGCTACCAAACATGCACAAGGTTCGAGCCGCATGTAGACAGACTTTTTTTGTTCTTCAAAGTCACCAAAGCGCCGTGCAAACTCAGTGCGCTCAGTTTATCAGCAAAGTGCGTATTTGGGAACACCGTAGTGACGACTTGGTTCAACATTACTTGGCAACAGGGAAAGTGGGGCAAGTTGCACTGGTGCATTTGTGTCTCCCATAAAAGCAGCTTCACTTGAAATCACTTTGTGATTTTGCACGGGTAAAAACGTCCGCTGAAGTGTCAGATTCTTATTTAATTCTTCTTCTTTCTGTATCTTCTGCATTGCATTCAGGTCTTTCAGGTTATCTTGATGTTTTGTCTCATTGTGCCATCTTAGATTAAATTCTGCAATTACACCCACATTAGCTCCACAAATGAGACACACGGGTTTACCGGCAATGTCAGTAAACATATACTCAGCCTCCCATCGGTTTTTAAAGGCTCTATGTTCAGAATCACCTTTTCTCTTCGGCATCGTGTGGGCTAGCTTCACAATAACTGTGCAAGTTATAAGCTAGACTTGATTAACGCGGTAAGTGTTCGGCAAGGCAGCTAGACTTGATTAACGCGGTAAGTGTTCGGCAAGGCAGCTAAAGCGCTGCATTATGGGATCTGTAGTTTATTGTGTTACCAGCGCTTCATATACCCGGGCCATTAATAACAATAATACAGTATATAAAATGATCTCGCGGGCCGGATATAATTACACGCCGGGCCGGATGTGGCCCATGGCCCTTGAGTTTGACACATATGGACTAAATAGAACTTGAAAAGATATATTTTTTCGTACATCGAGCCCGCGTGCTATTGTGGTTTTGCCTGCATGCCTCAATAAGTCACCCTCCCCTCGCTCTTACTTTTTTACCGTTCATCTAATGAATACACTGAGTATGGCTTTACCAAAACAATCATTGATTGCGAATAAAGTATTCATTATTCGAGTATGTAGATCGGGGTATATATATACATATATATATACCCGCGTATCGCAGCGGAGAAGTAGTGTGTTAAAGAAGCTTTGAAAAAGATTCGTTTCTTACTGCATCAATAAATAGCTCGTCTTCTTCTTTATCTGAGACCTGACACACTGCATGCACGGGTTTTTTTTTTAACACTGTCTTCCTTTAGCGGGACATCCACTTTTTCCACCGTGTGCTTTGTTTCTGCAGTAGCTGCAGTTATGAATAATATGCTTGTATGTATCAGACGCTTCATATTTTTTTGCTGCCTTTTCAATTGTATAATTCGGTTTTTGTTCAGCGCTCTTTGGAGCTGTTGCTTTTTGTCTGTGCACTGCGTCAGTTCACGTGAGCCGCTCGGTGTACATGCATCGAAGTTTCCCAGCTGTGCTGGTGCCATGTCGTGCTATGTCCATGGCTGTATCTAATGTTACCTAAGTCCCGGCACTTAAAACTTTCTCTCGCAGTTTCGCTGAGTTTGTGCCAAACACCACCCTGACCATCTCATCTTCCTCTGCATAAGCACAGTCCTTCACCCGTGAATATTTACCCGTGGCAGTGTTTCTATTGGATTGCCGCTGACGGACGGCCTTATATGGGCAGGCACTAAATTACAAACGCTAGCGGCAGCCTGTCTATGAACTTAATTTAAAGTTTAGGTTTACATCGTGCTTTGTTTCCGAAGTAGCAGAACTCATGAATGTGGTTGTATATGTCACTCGCTCGCTTCTTATTGTTTCGCTGCCTTCTCAATTATATAATGCATGTTTTCTTCAGCGCTTTTTGGGCCTCTTCCTGGTTTTCTACCTACTGCGTGATTACGTGGGAGGCGTGATGATGTCACACGAAACTCCGCCCCCACGGGTTTCACGCTCATCTCCATTACAGTAAATGGAGAAAAACAGCTTCCAGTTATGACCATTACGCGTAGAATTTCGAAATGAAACCTGCCCAACTTTTGTAAGGAAGCTGTAAGGAATAAGCCTGCCAAATTTCAGCCTTCTACCTACACGGGAAGTTGGAGAATTAGTGATGAGTCAGTCAGTCAGTCAGTCAGTCAGTGAGTCAGTGAGTGAGGGCTTTGCCGTTTATTAGTATAGATATATCAAGTTCGTCTTTACTTTGGTCTACTATAGACAACAAAATGAGCCTATAATCTGTCAGTATATTTTGTTGTTAACTAACTGATTAAGATGTGAGAGTTTTAAATGTTATTATGTAGATTTGTAGCACAGCATTGGTCACAATCGGTGAACTACACCTTACTTTATTGTTACAGTATAGCATCTATATGGTAAAGGGTCTTTCATGGGCCTTTGAAAATCTGCATGTGTTTTTTGTGTATGGATGCATTGTTACAGTGTTGTAGGTGCTCCAACATATACTGTAGGTGGTCCACAACCCTAGAATAACTTAATGCTTCTTTGAGAGAAACAACAGATATATATTTTCTATTCAATTATCAAATTTCATCTTTAGTTATTACTAAACAATATGACATTTCAGTTAAATATTCATATATTATTCAAAATATTCATTATATTCATATTCATATATTCAAAATATTAAGCATTGGATGTCTAGGGACAACATAGTGCATTAACTCTACTTTAAAATCATAGGCTGTGCTCAAATTTCCTTTTTTTCTTTTTGCAAATGATTTTGTTATAATTTCAACACTTAAAAGAAATCAAAATAAAAAATATGAAAAATACTTTGAACTCTTTGTTGTCACTGACAACCTCATAGCAGTTTTGCAAATATATTATAATGTAAAATAAAATATATTGCAGCTTTTAATAAATACACTTAAAAACCCACATATGCAAACAAAAATGGCATGTACAGTAGATCCTAATCACCTATCAGTTTTGACAAGTAATTGGTTTATGTAAAATAGAACTGACGTTCCACAAGACTTTAGATAATGGGAGCATGGTAAAAGCAGTAAAAAGTATGCTGGGCACGCAAACTTGTATTTTCTTTTGCCTAAACAGAAGTTATGCATTTTATTGCATTCCTGTCTATCTTGGTGCCCAAGTGTTGCATGTTGGTTGGCTATGTAAGTTAGAATTTCACTGTAAAATAACACTACTACTAAACAGCTTATTTCCACTCACCTTAAAAAGTTATTATTTTTGATTAATCCGCATACAAAGATTACAAGATACATAAATAAAACAATTGCATGCGAGGACCTCTAGAAACATCTATTTGTCTATATAGGAGATTCCCAGCATTTATATCTATTTGGAGGTCCCATTATTTGAGCATAAGTGTATTCTTACTATACATGTTGAAAAGGATGTTTATATTATTTTTTAAACAATTTGGAAATCTTTTTGATTATCTGTTATTAAGTTTTTATTTGCTTTTTTATCTTATAGGTGTTTGGCCTGCATCATACTGTGTGATCAGGAATGAATGAATAACACGTACAATATAATTTTTTACATAATTTTTTTTTACATAATAAAAATGAATAGTTGCAAAAATTGGTTATTTTGTTTGGAAAATTGGGCATATCAATAGAAAAAGAGCTTATATAGTTCATAATTTCGGAAGCGATGACAGGTGAGATGTGTACACTTAATACACTAATTACACTGCTCAGACAAAAAAAGTCATTGCTGTCAAAACATGTATGTGATCTTTATAGATATATCCAAATCTGACAGCAGAAATGCTCCACCACATCCAGTTTTTGAAAGAGGAAAGTTTTAAATGAAAAAAAAACACTATTTTAGAGAAACAACATAATATTTTTAAAATGAATTATTTAGACTTCAAAAATATATTACACATATAATTATTTTAAATGTAATCTCTTCAAGTTCATCAGAGACCACTCCCATGTTCACAGAGAAAAAAATCCAAATGAGAAACAGAATGTTAGGTTATATAGCACGGTGTGTGGAGTACATGTCCAAGGAGGTTATGCTCAAGCTTTATAATGCACTGATGAGGCCTCATCTGGAGTACTGTGTGCAGTTTTGGTCTCCTGGCTATAAAAAAGACACAGCAGTGCTAGAAAAGGTCCAGAGAAGAGCGACTAGGCTGATTCCAGGGTTACAGGGGTTGAATTATAAGGAAAGATTAAAAGAGCTGAGCCTATACAGTTTAAGCAAAAGAAGATTAAGAGGTGACATGATTGAAGTGTTTAAAATTATGAAGGGAATTAGTACAGTGGATCGAGACTGTTATTTTAAAATGAGTTCATCAAGAACACGGGTACACAGCTGGAAACTTGTTAAAGGTAAATTTTGCACAAACATTGGGAAGTTTTTTCTTTACACAAACAACCATAGACACTTGGAATAAGCTACCACATAGCCTGGTAGACAGTAAGACTTTAGGGACTTTAAAAACTCAACTTGATGTTCTTTTGGAAGAAGTAAGTGGATACAACTGGCGTGCTTTGTTGGGCTGAATGGCCTGTTCTCGTATAGATTGTTCTAAAGTCTATAATTATAACCTTTTATGTTTATTTCATTGTTTTGAACATTTTATCTTGAAAAGAACTATTGTAATTCAGAATCGGTGCTAAGAATGAGGACAGCATTGAGGCAGAATATATCACTTACAATTAAATTTTCAGAGTTTAGTACCACTCTGAAGATTACAAAGCAGTTACAGAACTGTTTTCTCTTTCAAAATAGCCTGCATAGCCAATCTATAAATATTACTGTGGGTTTCATCTTTTCTTGTAAAAACATTGAAATCATGAATTGAGCAGCACTCACTGACAAGAGCTCCTTGGCTTGACTTCAGTGCTTCTTTGGAAGATTTGAATTACGACAATAAGCCATGTACTGTAAAAACTTGCTGGTTAACACATTATTTATCTGCCATAAAGCCTTTTTCTTCAACTTTCTTCCTGATTCCCCAGTCCTTCTCAACATTACTTTTTCTTGTAAACTGTTTGTATTACAAAGTATGGTGTGAGTAGTGCTCATGGATTATTACATTCAATAAGATTAAGTGGTGGACAATCAAATACTTACTTCTATTTGGAAAACAAAATAATAAATGACTCCAGATAAGTTACTACAGGCAGCATGAAACATGCTTAAGTGATCCTAGCATGTTTTTTTAAATGCACACTATTCATCTAATCATACACCTTCAAAGAAGCATGAGGAGCAAAGCAAGAACCTTCTCTTGATTAGACTCCAGTCACAGGGCACAATCATGAAAACATCCACACAGATTTAGTAGTGCCATTTAATGTCTTTGGGATTTGGTAGAACAGGAGTTCAAATAAGAGTGAGATTATGCTATTTTTACAAAGAAAGTGAACTGGCTGGAAATCAAACATTGAGACAGTGTCATGAATCACTGTGGTAATGTGCAATCCAAATATACAATATTCAGTGTCAAATTACTTTACTAATTGCAATGAATTCATTTATCCTAGGGCTTTAAGCTACTTCACACTTTTTGTAATACACATTAATATACAAGGAAGGCATTGTATGTTTCTGCACTTTTAATATCCATTATACTATAAATGTAGGCTGATATATGATGTATGTTATCTGCAGTGAAATGAAAAATGAGTGGCATTAGTAAATGTAATTGAAATCATATTCAAATTTAGTATGCTGATGAATAAATATGTTAATGCAATCATGAACCTGGGATAATGTGAAAAACTAACAGGTGTGCTTGTAAAGGTTTTTGGTGATCATGTTCTTTTCTGAAATTCTTACAGCAATTTTTACATGTTGCATTAATACAGTAAAAACATATTAAAACAGATTTTGAAACACACATTTTTTCTTACTGATAAGGCCACATTGCTGATAATAATTCCATAAAATGCCTGACAGTACTTTTAAGTAAGTTGCACTCTAAACAACCTAATGCAGTCTACACTATATTATACAGTACTAATATAAACATTCAAAATCTTGATTTGTTATTTCCTATTTAGTTAATTGTTTTCAATGGCATTCTCCACATTCCTCTTACATAAGAATGGGAATGAAATAATGTCAGACTGCACAACAAATAAAATACAGAAGGCAAAAGGACCAAACTCCTGCCACTTGTAACTGCAGATAGACTTTTAAGTTAAAATAATTCCTAAAATAAAATGGGTGACTGTCTTGTGATCTGCTTGGTTTTTATGTGCTTTTGCTTTCACGTTTCAGTAAAGAGACCTTTACCTGTATATGAAAGTATACACACATAAGTTATTTACTGTCAAAAAGTATTGCTTACTGCATAAGAGATGAAAATGCTTCATTTACATCATTCATGAAGTAAAATAAATCATACTTTAGTGAATGTATTTGGAAAATCTTTGCTGTTGCACTTTATATAAAATAAGATCTTTAAAATGTGTTTGACACTATGTTATGGGTTGTACAGCTAACAAAGGTTACCAGGATCGGGAAGGTGACAGGGATGCCACAAAACAGGAAAAGTCCCTCCTGACACCATATTGGTAAAGAAAAAAAATTATACTAGGGTAATTATCCAAGTATGTTTACGTGTGAGTAAACAGCAGATGCTACATCCTGGCAATCCCACCATGGAATAGTCGGAAATTCTATGGAAGCACTTAATTGAGAGATGAAGAAGTTCAAAGTTTATTGACAGAAACCCGTCACATTACGTTAGATGTTATAAAACAGTGTCATCCCTGTATCAAATAGTCTAAGATATTTGGGAGTTATTAGTACTGCTTCAATTTCAGACGTATCATCTAACAATTATTGTTGCATCTTCACTGATGTGAGCATCTCCATTTACAATTGATCCAAACTTTATCTTTTTTTTCAATCTAGTTTGTCTATTATCAAAATTATTACTGTATCCCATTTTATATTCATTAACTCGATGCTGCTGCCACCTCCTTCTTCTACTAAATATTGGTCTGAAGTCTGGTCACTGATTTCAAGGTTCCTGTGCAATGGAAAGAGACCAGACTTTAAACATTCAATCCTGGGTAGAGACAGATTGTGTTTGAGTGCTTCACTGTCTGACCTAGGACTATACTACTGGGCTTTTACCCTCTGCTCTATTTGGTCATGGCCATGTTCTTAATTGTCCTCTGTGGCTTGTGGTAAAAATCTACATTTTAATAAAAGAAAGAAAATATCCTCGAACAGGACATATATGATAAAACCTTTTAGGCAGTAATCAGGCAGGAGAAAAGCTTGTCAATCTTTGTCATGTATTGCACCTGCAGCACCAAGCTGAGGAGGGAGCGCCTCTCATAGCATTCTGTTACAGCATAATGAGAATGATCAGTTATTAAAGGTGTAGGTCTATTTTATAAGCAACTGAATTTACATACTGTAACAATGTCACTCAATGAAAACATTTACTCTGGTTGGTTCGTTGGTTTACACCGAAATGACTTATATAAAATAAAAGTCTATTTTATTATATTCTTATTCTTTTTATACTCTGTGGGTTGATCCACCACCCTTGAAATTTCTGCGTATATAACAACTGTTCAGTCTTGTTGAATACAGGATCTGATGTCTTAGTCATCTTTAAGTATATTTTGTGTGTTATATTTTTGTTATTCACTCGACATTTATCTGGTTTCCTGATATGTCTCAACAGGTTTCTGATATTTTTTAATCCTTTATGCTATTTCTTTAAGATGAATGCTATATTTTAGTATGGAAAGCATATCAGAACACTTTATCCTAAATGACTATGTGACCCCTAAGTCTAATTATTCTTCCACAGGCTCCCTATAAATTCTGCCCTTGCTTTCCCACTTGCTCTTTATGGTATTCCTTTTGCCTTCTTAAAAATGAAACCCTCCAAACATTCCTTGGAACCTGTCTTGTCACCTGGCACCATGTGGAAAGTTACTTGCACCCTCTGAAAACTGGTACTCTCTCTAACTACTATATTTCATAACCTCATGCTCTCAGGAGTAGGCCAGCCCTGTGTACTTCTCTCTTGGCAGCATATGTAAATAAGTGTGTTGTGGCATCCGGCTGGGGGTGGAGCCCAGCCGGGACGCCCAGGACGACCGGAGGAGGGCTTGTACCTCCTCCAGACCGCAAGGGGGCGACCGCCCTGGTTATATTGGGGGCCACGGGTAGAGGGCTTGGAAGCCCAACCCTGTAGGGGCCCGTGGCCACCGCCAGGCGGCGCCCCGGTGCCTGAACAACCCTGGACCTCAGCACTTCCGCCACACCAGGAAGTGCTGGGGGGAAGAGGAGCAATGGAGACCCGAAGGGCTTCCGGGTCCGCAGCCGGCACTTCCGCCACACTGGGGCGTGTCTGCGGAGGAATGCTGGGAAGCAGCTGGAGCCCATCCGGGTTCCTATATAAGGGGCCGCCTCCCTTCATTCAGTAGCGGAAGTCGGGTGGAAGAAGGACGGAGCTGGAGAAAGGACTGGAGGCAGCCAGGAGAAAGGCAATCGGACTGTGAGGCCTGGACTTTGGGGGATCGATGCTGGAGACACTGGGGGTGCACGTAAATATTGTAAATAGTTGTATATAATAAAAGTGTGTTGGGTGAAGAAACGATGTCTGTCCGTCTGTGTCCGGGTCAAGGTTCACAGTGTTAAGGGATTTTCTTTAATAGTTCAGGATTATGACATTCAAGTCTTTACAATGTCAATTTATGTTCCCTTGTTCTAGTTTCTTTTTCTGCCTACAACTCCGATTAGCACTCAGAATATGTGAGGTTTCTCTAACTACCCCAAACTACTCATTGTACTATTTGTTTTGTTCTTTCTCAAGAAAGAACCTGTCTCTACCTTCCACTCCAGTGGTTCTCAACCTGTGGGGCAGGCTCCCCTAGGGGGGCACGAAGTAACAAAAAGGGGGGCGGCGAAGATGTGAAAAAAAGAAAACAAGAATCAAAAATATGAAAAAAACATCTGTTGAAACCAAAACAAATTAACTTAAACTACATTCTGATACTAGAACAATAAATATAGAGTTAGATAAATGTCGATGAAAGTTAGGTAGTTATAATAAAATATGCATCTACATTTCAAAAAAATGTTAGGGGGAGCGCGATTAAAACTGTTATGAAAACTCGGGTAGCAAATACTTAAAGGTTGAGAAATGCTGCTCTGCTCTTTATTTTGCAAAGCATCTAAAAAAATATTTGCCCTTGATTTCAAATTGGCCCAGAGACCTCTCTCCCCCTCTTCCATGGGACACTATTTTCTCACAATGTAAGATTTTGTTCTAAAAATCCAAACTATCAGCACAACCAGTTCAGAATTCTATAGAGACTTCATCTTACTCCCTGTAAGCGTCATCTGATGGGCCTCATTACTGATCCTCTTTGACAATTATGTTCACTTGGTTAACCTGGCACTTATCTCCACATGTCCTGGCACTGCCCTCCCGTCTTTTCCTTTATAAATGCACATCACCTACTATCTTCTTTTCTTTACTGGAATATTACACTGTTGCCTCAAATCTTTCTTCTTTTAGTCCTTTTTACGTTTCCACCTAAATCTCTTAAAGGTAATTTATTTTCTCTGGGTACCATGGCAGCCAAATTCATTATTGCCTCCAGCTGAAAGGCACCTGAGCACGTTATTGTAGACAACTGGTAGTCCTACTTCTACTGTTTAATACATCTTGAGTTTTCTACAGCACAGATTAATGATGCCTTCAGCAATGCAATTGGAACAGTCGACTGCTGCACGACAGTGTTATTCCTGGTTAGCTGTAACATCTTGACTTTATTTTTCTGTCAACTATTGCTTTTTTTATTTTTTTGCTGTTGTGGCTTAGTCATGATTCTTAAAATCCCCCCTTCTCTGCTGACTGGGTTCTCCTGGAATATTTTTCCCTTTGGCTCAGGTTAGTGTTTACTGTATATCCTGTGATTATGTTTTTATATAACAAAACGTTATCACAAACAAAAAGAAAACAATGTCCAAAGGAGAAGGGTGGGATCCTCCTGAAAACAAATGTAAGCAACAAAAAAGTTGTCATTGTCACCTGGCTATTGTCCAGTGTCCAGATGAGTCAACTCTCCATAAGCGACACATGATCAGCTGCAAGTATCTTGTGGGTTTTATTCACCTAATTCTCATCCTCTGACTTTTTCCAAAAATGCTCCCATGATTACATTTAAAAATATCATACAAGAGACAATTCAAATGGTAAAAATGAATCCAGTACAGGAGCACAATTCTACTTATTTTTCAAAACATTCATAAAATTTTGACAAGAACATTCAGAGCAACAAAGCTTTCCAATCCTAGTTTCCTAAATTCTCCAAAATAACATCAAGTCAAGTTTTGAATGTCCTTATAGTCCTGCTTTGTATAACATGACAAAGTAATTTATCCGATGTGTCTGTAGTTCTCTGTGTGAAATGTATGCAAAGCAAGTTTTTACCCGTGTTCCTGTGTACATGTTAAACTCATTTTAAAGTAATGTTCTGAGTGGATCTACTGTACATAGTTTCTGTCATAGTTTTAAAAATTACAATCATGTCACATTTCCATTTGCTTTGTGAAAGAATTTGACAAACACAGGAAATGATTTGGGGGAAGCCGCCCATATACAAGAAGTAGGCTGCCAATGATGAAGGTTTGGTTCAGGTTAAATAGGTCTTAACAGACTTCAGTCCAAACGAATGAATAGACAGGCAAACAAGGCGGCTTTAAAGGCAGGCAAGGGAAGTGATGTCATCGGGGCAGGAAATCAGAGGTGACGTCCTCGGAGCCAGAACTGGAACCGAAAGTAACATCGTCGAATCGAGGCGAAATTTCCCTTGGTTGGTCTGCCAATGAAAAGAGAAAGAATCAGTGCACCCTGCCATCCCCTGGTCTGGTGTGGAATTACCTTCATTTGAGCCCATTAGCTGCCTCCCATGCACACATGTGTGACGGCTTAAATTGAAAAGTTCCAACTCCTTTAATCTTTCTATAAAACTCATACCATGCAGAACTGGAATCAGCCTACTCTCTCTTCTCTAGACTTTTTGTAGATCTGCTCCTGCTTTTTTGTAATACCAGTGCATTATAAACCTTAAGTATAACCTCCTTTGACTTGTACAGTACACATTGTGCTAACCTAACATCCTGTTACCCTTCTGTACACTGTTTAGAGGTAGATAATGACGAGTCCACTATAACTTCTAGATTCTGCTTGTAAGGGAAACTTTCAGTCTTGCCATTGTGTATGCAAAACTAACATTTGTACTTTCTTTGTGTAATACCTTACATTTATATACATTCAATTTCATCATCCACAAATCTGTCTAAGCCAGTATTCTGTCCAATCTAGATTATCTTCTGTTCCACCTATCTTGGTATCATATGTAGATTTAACCAGCTTGTTGGTTGTATTCCTATTCAGATTTGTTTATGTACGGTACATGAAAATATCAGTGACCCTAGCTGATGGAAACCCCTTTTAATATCATTTAATTTTGATAAGATTTATCACATAAGGATTGTTATATATATTGAAATGTTTAAAAAAACAAACCTACCTCAATTTCTACGTACTATAAAGAAAAAGGCTCAGGGAAAATAACAGACTCTAAAAATATATACTCAGTTGGTAAGTCATGGAATTAATGAAAATGATACTAAATGAAGATTGTAAAAATAATTACGTTAGCCCTGTCTCCTACAAAACAGTTTCCTTCACAAGTAACACGTTGATTATTGTTCATTCTCTGTTTTCATTTGTTACAAAAACCATGTCTTTAAGGTTTTGCTTTAACTTAAGGAAGAGAAAAAGTGGCAGGTGACAGATCTGTTAAATATGGTAGCTATGGACATGAGAACTTTATAACAGATAATACATAGTAAATGGGTATATTGTTATGGTGGAAGATTCAGCTTTTTGCTAATTTCAGGTCAAAGAAAGCCTTATGCCAAAACACATTTCAGCCTGGAATAAAATATATTGATATTCTATCTTAACTTTTTTATGCTTCTGTTGATGATGTTTCAAGCAAAATTTCATAACTCGATGCTTCTTGAAATCTGTTGATTTCCATTTGTGACAAGTTCAAAAAAAAAATACAGCTATTTCACAAATACCTGAATGCAAATAATAAAGAAAGCTGCAATGAATTTTGTTGCATCCTACAGCAATCAAACAATTAGCTGCTAGGACACTGTTGCCATAACATGTTTTAATAAATCATCTTCATTAATTTCATGACAGGTCTTGTATATATATTTAACAAATTTTTTCAGATGTTATTATACCTTTGGGGCAAAACTACTGATTTCAAAGTCCCAAATTTTCTTCCCAAGACATGTTTAAACTTAAGTTTGTAATGGAAACAAAAGCACTGTCACTTAGCCTAAATTATTTAACAGCTGCATGTGATCTTCCTAATTTAAAATATACCGATCAGGCAAACCATTTAAACCACCTGTCGAATATTGTGTAGGGGGACCATAGCCACCAAAGCAGCTCTGTCTCATCGAGGTATGGACTCCACAAGACCTCTGAAGGTGTCCTGTGATATCTGGCACCAAGAAGTTAGCAGCAGATCCTTTAACTACTGAGGTTGTGTGGTGGGGCTTCCATGGATTGAAGTTGTTATTTCAGCACATCCCACAGATTAGATTAAGAGCTGTGGAATCTGGTGGTTAAGTTTATAATTTAAACTCTTTGTCACGTTCCTCAGACCATTCTGCATTATCCTTTTGAAAGAGGCTATTGCCATCAGGGAACACATTTGTCATGAAAGGGTGTACGTGGTCTGCCACAATCTTTAGGTAGGTGGTACATCTCAAAGTAACATACACATGGATACCAGGACACAAGGTTTCTCAGCAGAACATTGTCCAGAGCATCACAATGCCTCCAGCAGTTTCCCTTCTAGTGCATCTTGCTGCCATTTCTTCTCCAGGTAAACAATGCACGAACACCCGGCCATCCACATGACCTAAGAGAAAATGTAAATTATCAGACCAGGTCACCTTCTTCCAATGCTCCATAGTCTAGTTCCGATGCTCATGTGACCATTGTAGGCACTTTTAGCAGTGGACAAGGGTCAGCATGGATGCTCTGACCGGTTTGCAGCTATGAAGCCCCCCATATGCAGCAAGCTGTGATGCACTATATGTTGTGACACCTTTCTCTCAAGACCAGCATTACATTTGTCAGCAATTCGGGCTGCATTACCTCTGCTGTGGGATCGGAGCAGATGGGTAAGCTTTCACTGCCTATGTGCATCAATGAGCCTTGGGCACGCATGATGCTGGTTCACCAGTTGTCCTTCCTTGGATCACTTTTGGTAGGTGCTAATCACCACATATCAGGAGCACCCATCAAGACCTGCTGTTTTGGAGATGACTCAGTCGTTTAGTCATCCTAATTTGGCCCTTATCAAAGTCTCTCAGATCCTTGCCATTTTTCCTGATTCCATCACCTTTAAGAACTGACTGTTCACTTGCTGCCTAAAATATCCCACCGCTTGTCAGGTGCAATTGTAATGAGATAATCATTGTTATTAACTTCACCTGTCAGTAGATTTTAATGTTGTGGCTGATTGGAGTAAACTTGCAGAGATAACAAAAGGTGTTGTGCCCAGAAAACTAAAAACAATGTATAATGATTGATAAAGAGTGTGCCAGTTGGTGTCATCGTTTAACATACTGTTAAAATATGTGTATTGTTCAGGTTCATGACGTTTGTTTTAATAATTGTAGCAATTGTAATAGGCAGTTACTGGATCTTTTCCAACCTGTTTCTCATCTTAGTATTTTGTAATGGTACTGCCTATTTTAAGAGCTTGCTGTATATCTCCCATTTTTGGAGCATTCTCATGGTATTTATTGTCACATGCTTCTTCATATGACATTACAATGTCCATTTTCCTGGAACATGGCTAATATCTTTTGACCATTTTATATTTGGAGGATTTCTTCTAACCAGTTCTTAGTTCTAACAGCACATCTTTTTTTATATATGTGCATAACCAAGTTGTTTTCTTTCAGTGTTTCATTTTGTTTTTTGTGCTCAACTGCACAATAATATTCAAATATAGCAGTAATGCACTGTATTCAGTGACAAAAAGATTAGGAATAACACATGATAAGGAATCTGATGAAGTGTACCATAAACACTTTAATTTAAAAGTTTTTTAAATATATTGTTGATCACTGTTACAGTGTATGTGATAATCCCTTAATTCAGTTATGGCTGTGGGGGCCTGATGAGAAAGCAATATCCAGCACTACTTTGTCTGGCCTTTTCTTAACAGTAAAGAGTTGTGAGTAATTTAGACATGGGTAAAGCATTTAGCAACACTCTAGTTTTTAGGTTGTTACCTGTTCCTTTCTGTTTTTAAGTTGTTATCTATGATCTAGGCTTCAGTGAAGAACTTTAATAGAGATAAAGTATGCATTCTTTCTTCATAATTTCTGGGTGGTGCTGTCTATTTAGTCATTTGGCTTTTAACACACTGTATTTCCTTTTCTGACACGATGAAAAGTTTAAGAAACAAAAGAAAAACATGGAAGGATCAAGAGATGGGAGCAAAATTGTGGTCAGAATGGTTTGCAATCAATAACAAAACAATCAAAACAAATTTAACAAAGAAAGTCCAAAATGTAAAACTAAAATCAATATCATTAATCTTGTGAAAAAGTCCTAACTATCAAAAGATTCGGAAGCACCAACTGCCATTTTTATCATTTAATAGGGAAATGTACTGTCACACACGTGCGCTTAGAAGGCAGTCAACAGGTCCTCAGGTGAGTAAAGAATGGACAGATGGGGGGTTGTACTGTGGTAATGATGCCTCTCTCTCTGACATTACAGAAATAGAGACGATAAATAACTCTACAATACCTGAACCAGTTCGGAATTATGAAAATGGCGACTCATTCACTTCCTCAACAATATCACTTCCGGCTCTGCAAGATGACGTCACTTCCAGTCCCATCCTGATGACGTCACTTCCGCATCCTTCTGATGATGTC
The DNA here is from genome assembly GCA_026402145.1 of Polypterus bichir lapradei. Lineage (NCBI taxonomy): Eukaryota > Metazoa > Chordata > Cladistia > Polypteriformes > Polypteridae > Polypterus > Polypterus bichir. Next base: position 15,750,089 of record JANRMT010062836.1, read on the forward strand.
ACTTCCGGTCCCCTGCAGATGACGTCATTTCCGTGCTGACTCATTTTCTGCCGCCATTTTCTCATAATATAAAAGCCATTGCAAAACACCAGTAAAATGTTGTATGTTTGATCTTTTTCTGCATATTTTGACCAACGAAATTGCTTCAGCAATATATGGGGCTTATTTCCCAATACTTCAACTTTGTTTTGTGACCTAATTATATCACAATTGGCGTAGTCGGCAGGATTTATTCACTGTTCCAGGATGTCAGAGGGACAAGACCTGAACGTTGTATTGAACACCTTGATGGCTGAATTACAACAAGTGAAGATCCAATTAGGAGATACGATGACCAGATTGGCAGAATCGGAAGCTCGAGCGGCAGCAGCAACAAGAGCAGAGACATTGCGGTCTTTACCCCCTTTATTAACATATCTAACTGAAGATGATGATGTAGAAACCTACTTTCTAGTATTTGAACGCAATGCTAAGCGTAATACATGGCCGCAGACGGAATGGGCTTACATTCTGGCGCCTTATCTGAAGGGGGAGGCGCAGAGGGCTTATTATGAGCTCTCTGAGGAGCAGGCTGCCGATTATGAGCTCCTAAAACAAGAGATATTCAAATGCTACGGTGTATCTGCGGCACAGCAGGCAAGAGAGTGGCAAGCATGGAGGTTTGACCCCGAGAGAGCCATTCGTACCCAAGTCTATGAAGTATAGGGCAAAGTGGGCCGATGGCTAAGGCCAGATGTGAATGGTGCCCAACGTATGGCTGAGTTGCTAACCACAGAGACCTTTATTGATGCTCTGCCTGAAAAACTCGCTCAGCAGGTCCACAAACAGGAGATTACCTCAATGGATAACCTCATCGAGGTAGTGGAGTGACATTGGGTGGTCTGTAAATCAGAGGGTCCTCGCGTTCAACCCAACAGGTTCGTGTACCTTATTCAGAGCCCTCCCGATCTACTTCCGACCTCCGCAAGAAGAAAAGAAAGACAGAGCAATCCTCCGCGCTGTTTCAAGTGTGGAGGGTTGGGTCATTTGTTTACTACTTGCCTGTCACCAGAGCCAATGGATTGTTCCTTGGGAAAGGGAGAGAGGTATTGTGCTATTGTCACCCCTTTATCTTTTCCGTATACGGGAGCAGTAATTATTAATGGTTATAAGGTCACCGCGATGTTTGATTCCGGGAGCAACATTTCTGTTGTTGCTTGCCGTTATGTTTTACTGCGACAATGGGTGAATCATAAAATCAGTTTAAAATGCATACATGGAGACACCAGATATTATAGAGCCGATGCTTATATAATAACGGTAGATAATGTCATGAAGACAACAGTAGTGGCAGTTATGACCGATCCACCTTTTCCCGTTATATTGGGGCGTGATTGGTCTTATAATAAAAGCGGTATAAACAATGCTGTTCCTGTTGTGAAAGAGGGCTTGGTAGTGGATAGAAAGGATGAAAATCCGACTGCTACCACGCCGTGTAGAAGCTCCCTTAATTCCCCAGTAGATAGTATAGCAGATGGAGACGAATGAACTTCAGGCACTACGAGAAGCAGCCCACATCTTGTAGGACCCATTGCTCCTGACACTCCTCCCCTAGAGATAGCACAGTATCCCCTTAGTGATTTAGTATCACAATTTAAAGTCACTCCCTCATCTTTTAAACGGGAGCAATGGAATGACGATTCCTTGAAATTCGCTAGAAATGCAGTAGTTTCAGTAAACGGATATCTGTCTGTAAATCCCTTACCACGAATGCCCTACTTTGTTATGAAAAATTACCTGTTGTATTGTGTGGCTGAACATGACGGGGAAATTAGAATTTTATTATTAATTCCCCACCCTTTTGTTGTTACATATTTGAATTGGCTCATGCTCACTTACTCGGAGCACATTTGGGGACCGAAAAAACCTTAGAACGCATTAAGTTCAGATTTTATTAGCCGGGAATAAATGAGGCAGTCCAACGTTTCTGCGCTTCATGTCCGGAGTGTCAGATTCGACAGATTCTTAAAAGGGACCATGCTCCTCTTATTCCTCTTCCTTTAATTGACATTCCTTTTGAAAGAGTGAGCATTGGCCTCGTAGGACCCATTGAACCTTCGCTACGAGGCCATAAATATATTTTGGTTTTGGTGGATTATGCCACGCGATTTCCAGAAGCTGTTCCTTTAAGATCAGCCACTTCAAAAAATATTGCACGGGAACTCGTAGGGATATTTGCGCGTGTTGGGATTCCCAAAGAGGTTTTAACGACCAAGGAACTCCTTTCACGTCGGAGACGTTCAGGGAGGTGGCTAAGTTACTGCACATTTCACATCTGAAAACATCGGTCTATCACCCCCAGACGGACGGCTTGGTAGAACGATTAAATCAAACTCTTAAACAGATGTTACGCAAGGTAGTTAGCGAGGATTGGAGGAACTGGGATCAGTTGCTTCCCCTCGTACTCTTTGCTTATCGGGAAGTCCCCCAGACCTCTACAGGGTTTTCTCCATTTGAACTCCTATATGGAAGACAACCACGGGGTCTATTGGATATGTTAAAAGAAGGTTGGGAAGAAGAGGTATTGCCAACCTCCAATATTTTAGAATACATCACGCAGTTACGCGATAGATTAAATAAAATCAGACCCATGCTCAAAGAACATATGAAAAAGGCTCAAGCAGCTCAGTCGCGATATTATAATAGAAACACCACCCTTCGGGAATTTAGCCTTGGGGATCGTGTTATGGTGCTCGTACCTACTTCACATTCTAAATTATTGGCTCATTGGCAAGGGCCATACGAAATTAAGGAACGAAAAGGGCCTGTCGACTGTTTAGTAAAAAAACCTAATCGTCGGCCAAGCGAGCGTGTGTATCATATTAACTTGAAACCTTCCTGAAACCATGGAAGGACCGAGACGCTGAGTTTCCCTCCGGTCAGCCATGCTGCCTTTTTGTGGAATATCAAACCCTTAATTTCGGTTCGAATTTAACTTGGCAACAACAACAAGAGCTAGAATCAGCTATCTTGTCCATCACGGAAGTAGTCAGTGAGCTACCTGGTTGCACTGAGCTGATTGAACATGACATTATTACAGACCCAGGGGTGGTTGTCAGAGAACGCCCATATAGGCTTCCTGAAGCAAAGAAAAATGAAGTAGATTTGGAAATTAGACGAATGCTGGAGATGGACATTATTGAAGAAAGTTTTAGTTCATGGTCTAGTCCAATCGTCTTAATTACCAAACCTGACGGGTCATGGAGGTTCTGTAACGACTTCCGTTGCCTTAATCAGGTTTCTAAGTTCGATGCATATCCTATTCCTCGAGTGGATAATCTTATTGAAAGGCTGGGTAACGCCCACTTCTTAACTACACTTGACATGACGAAAGGGTACTGGCAAATTCCCTTAACGTCTTTCACAAAAGAAAAATCTGCATTTAGTACTCCTAGTGGACACTGGCATTATAAGGTCCTTCCATTTGGTTTGCACGGGGCACCTGCAACCTTCCTACGTCTGGTGGACAAATTGCTACGTCTCCACAATTCATACAGTGCCGCCTATTTGGATGACATTGTCATTTATTCCAGCACTTGGAAGGATCATGTAAAGCAGGTATTGGCCGTGCTTACCACACTAGCTCAAGCGGGGCTTCGGATTAACCCAAAGAAATGTTTCTTTGGCTTGAACGAAGCTAAATATTTAGGCTATCTAGTAGTTGGTGGGAAACAACCACAGTGTTCCAAAATTGATGCCATTGTAAATTGGCCCCACCGATTACAAAGAGGCAAGTACAAGCTTTCTTGGGATTGGCGAGTTATTACCGTCATTTTGTACCTCGTTTTTCTGAGAGGGCTACGCCTCTTACTGATTTAACAAAGAAAAGGGCTCCTAATAAAGTGATATGGGATGAGAATACTGAAGCTGCATTTTGTGACCTTAAGTCGACCCTTACGTCAGCACCTGTTTTGAAATCTCCTGACTTTTCTTATCCTTTTATTCTCCAGACCGATACATGAGACACAGGATTAGGTGCCGTGTTGAGCAAATGCATCGACGGTGCTGAACACCCTGTTTTATTCCTCAGCTGGAAACTGTTGGATCGGGAGATTCGGTATGCTGCGGTTGAGAGGGAGGCCCTGGCGATTAAGTGCGTGGTGACACAACTTCGTTACTACCTGTTGGGACAGGAGTTTACCCTGGTGACAGACCATGCCGCTTTACAGTGTATGGCGCTGAATCGAGTCACCAGGTGGTTTTTGGATTTACAGTCTTACAGATTCAACATCACTTATCGTCGTGGTTCTCTTCAGGCCAGCACTGAATGACTCTCTTGTACCTTTGACCTCTCGGTGCAGGACACCCGACCTGATGGGTCTGGGCTGAAGGGGGGGCCATGTCACACGTGTGCGCTTAGAAAGCAGTCAACAGGTCCTCAGGTGAGTAAAGAATGGACAGATAGGGGGTTGTACTGTGGTAATGCCTCTCTCTCTGACCTTACAGAAATAAAGACGATAAATAACTCTACAATACCTGCACCAGTTCGGAATTATGAAAATGGCGACTCATCCACTTCCTCAACAATATCACTTCCGGCTCTGTAAGATGATGTCACTTCCGGTCCCATCTCGATGATGTCACTTCCAGCTCCTTCTGATGATGTCACTTCCGGTCCCCTGCAGATGATGTCATTTCCGTGCTGACTCATTTCCTGCCGCCATTTTCTCATAATATAAAAGCCATTGTAAGACACCAGTAAAATGTCATATGTTTGATCTTTTTCTGCATATTTTGACCAACGAAATTGCTTCAGCAATATACGAGGCTTATTCCCCAACACTTCAGTTTTGTTTTGTGACTTAATTGTATCACAGTACGCAAAAGAATTTAAAATTACAGGAATGCCAGCCCATCCCAAACCACCACATTGATTCTTAGGATTTATGTTCTTCCACCAGTTCAATACTAGGCCAGTGATGGTATCAGTTCACTCATTTGTCATGATTTATATGGAAATAGAGACATCATTTTCATTCTCAAACCTTCTTCATGAAAGATTACTCTTTGCTATTAAAATAACAAATTTAAATATAATGCTGTCACTTTAAATAGTGACAACATTATAATGTCACATGTTGGATCTTCCAGCCATGACATGGTGGCAATAGATGAATATTACCAACAGCGAAAGAGCTCAAAATGGTGGCGCTCATAAGAAAATAAAAACGACAACAGTCACGTGATAGTATAGATGGAGCATTTAAAATGATGAAGTATGATTGTGATTAGTGATGTGCAAAAGAGGTAACTTTCAATATAATATGATTTTGCAAAACAGACAGTAAAATTTGTTTTGCCAATGATTCCATTATTGTGAAACTTTAAACTTGCTGAAAAGAGTTTTTTTTTTTGGTCCTGTTTAAGAATTTTTGGGAAAACCAGAATTATTACTCCCTAATGCCTTATTTCACACTCCCAATTTTACATGTTTTCTTTTCTAATCACTTTCACATCACCACAGTGCATTTTTTTAAAAATGAGACAGTTGTGTGAGGGCACATCAAAATACACCATTTTGAACATTGCTTTGTTTTCCCTATAAGAAAATTCACAACACAGAAAGCTGCTTCCACCCCTTCTGTTACCTAGGAACTGCCTTATTCTGGCTGAGGAAATACACACCAGTTTCTTTTCTGTTTTCAATGTATCTTTGGGATTGCAATTACTGGATTGTCATCATAATTGGCAAAGATGAGAGTGACTAGGCTGACTCCAGATACTAAGAAGTATGAGCTGTAAGAAGAGATTGAAGGAGTTTTTCATTTGAGTTCAGTTCAATTGAACAACCTTTTCAGTTGAGGCAAACAGAATAAAAGGAATGATGGAATTAGTACAGTGTATCACAGCTGTTACTTTAAAATATATTTTTCAACAAGAATATGAGGACATGTTTGGAAGGTTGTTAAGAGTAGACTTTGCACAAATAATTTTTATTTTTTCTTCACAGAAAGAAACATAGACACGTGGAATAAATTACCAAGAAGTGTGTATAAGAGTAGGACTTTATTAACCTTTAAATCTCGACATCATGACATTTTGGAGAATCTAGTGAATAGGATGGATCAATCTTGACTCACAGAGGAAACATCACAGAGTTTCAAATCCACTCATATTTTAAATTTGTCACAACAACAAAGTGATCACTGTATTCCCTTAGGCTAAAGACAACTGGGAGGGATACCTGAGGCTGTGGTGGAGTTGTGTGAGGCTCCAGAAAACTGACTACAGATGCAAATACTAGAGTGTGCAAGCAAGGATATTGAGGTCAAACAGTGACATGGAATGGTTACTGTTGCAATGCATAAAATGATAGCTGGTCAACAGCAGAAAATTACTGAGTGAAAACATTAGATTGGAGAGTGTGGAACTACTTCTAAGTGTACTGGAGAAGCTAGCATAGAAGATGCCAATGTGACCGATCAGAGGTTATGCACAGGTTCTGAAAATAATTCTGTATTTTGACTTGCCCAATTTAAAAACTGTTTTGAAGTGTACATTGTAAAATGAAATATAACATTACGGAAAAGTATACTGCAGATTGTTGACCAGTAAAGTGTAATAAAACAGCCCAAAAGAAAGACTCACAAATCCTAAGTTTTATTACATAACAGTTGGTTAAAGAGTAACACAAAGTTCAATTTATTCAAAGCACCATGGGAAGAGAGTCTTGTCAGATTTTAAATAGCAAAGCTTAATGAGAAAGTAGCTGTACATATAAATAATGAATTGCATTTTCCCCCCTTATTCAATGGAAGATCTACCAACGTGTCAGGAGAAAAATTGTTACACATTAATTTTGCTTTGAATTTTAAACTTAGAGTATTTTTAATGTATTAAATCCTAGCATACTAAACCAGTCCGTGGACTTCCTTTATAAAAGTGACTGGCTTTATTTACACTATATTGAAAATCAAATGACTGGTATTGGATGCACCAGTTCTTCTTGCACTTGGTATTCCATGGAAAAAAACATTCTGAAACTCTGAAATTTGGCTTAGCTGTTCATGTACGTTTGTTGTCAAGAGCCTCTGATATTTATTGAACTAATTAAACATTTAAATTTCTACATTCCTTTCAAGTTTGAAAGCACTTATTAATCGCTATATACAATAACTTTTGAAGAGCAAATTTTCAAAGTTTTTATTTATTCAGTATAAGAGCTAGATACATAAGACCTTGAAATTAAAGGCAATATCTAATAGCTTCTTATTTATTTTTTTTTAGAAACACTGCCTTTATAACATTTACTTTTCCATCTATAATTCTCTTGAGTTGTGCCAAGTGAGTGTATTGCTTCCAGCATCAACGGAACAGACAGCAGAAAACTAATTTACATAATAACTCAGCTTAGTCTAGCTACTTAGCTTATATTGCATTTTCATTCATTAACCATTGTTTTTTTATTAATTTATTTTTTTCACTATGAAAATTGACAGGAAATCCATCTAAGCAACTGAGAATACTGACTTAAAGTCTATGATTTTTCTCACTCTGGGTAGTTTAAAACTATTTAAAATAGTCCTGTTTTAAATATTCTGCATTAGTAAGTGCATGCAAAGTGAAATGTAACCTTGCAAAATGTTGTATATAGTGGGGTTGGATTAAAGTGGTGTAAATATTTGTTTTATTTATTACTAGCTACAAAGCCTGTCAAAGACATGTAATAGAATAAATTAAAATTATTTGTTATCTCTTGTCCTTTAAGTATCTTCAGCGCCTTTACACTGTATTCACATGAGTCTGAACCTCTCTTCACCGGTGCTCGACTATAGCGCATTCCCGTAATTAATTTTTGAGGTGCCTTTCTCTCCTCCTGTTCATTTTTATACTTTCCATCTTTAAAGGCAACTCATTCTTGGCATGTGACTTGATTACTCCTCTTGCATCTCAAATTTGCAGTTCGTCTATCAGCGCGTCACCAGAGCCAGACTAAACAATCATACCAAAGCCAAAATGACCAATCCAATTGCTCTGAGGGACTAAACACATAGACTTTAGTGTTAATTATATAATAGACAAGGTTATAGACAAATTAACCATACTAGCATTCATTATACAATGCCTATAAAATGTATTCACACTCTTTGAAGTTTTCACATTTTATTGAAATCACAGTTGATTTAATTTGGCTTTATTGACACTAGTCAACAGAAAAAGACTCTTTAATGCCAAAGTGAAAACAGATCTCTTGAAAGTGGTTTAACTTAATATTATTATAATGAATTATAATTATACCAAAGTAACAAAATTTTCAGAATAACGAATACTTTTTGTGGGACTAGACAAATGTTTATACAACATCACGTTAAATGAATTTCATTTTAATGAACTGTACATTTCAGTATAACAAACCTTTTTTATGGGTCAGAAATGGACACCGAAGATAATAATGTGATTCAAAAAATGCTTAACTCTGTGCCTACACATTCGTGCCGAGTCTCTGGAACCTTGCAACAGGCTATGTCAAATAAACAGACAGTCTGTTGTGAAATTTCCAGACTCGGGCAGTAACCAGAGCTGAAAGTGGCATTGCAAGCTTTCAGCAGGAGGTTAACCTCACTTATTCATCCAGGCCTTCTGGTTTGGGAAGGTCTTAATCTGTTTGTGTATCATTATTTCATTAATGCTGGTATTGATGTTATCTAGGACAGAAGATGCGTACCTTTCAATGTCCACTTCCAAGTCCTTAGTGGCATTGGTGGCAAAAAAGCTCCTGTCTGTGTGCTGAAACCTTCTGCTGTAAAGCAGAGTTTGCCACTACAGGCCAGACATTTGCCATCCTCACTGAAGGTCTCACGTATCTGATAAGTGGTGTGTATTTAGGAAGGAGGAGAAGAGAGAAGTGATCTGATTGTCCAAGCTGGGCAGAGCAGAAAAGTCTTGTTGGCTTCAGCACTGTTTGTATATATATGGTCTAAGATACTGGCTCCTTGGGTGGGGCAGGAGACATTTTGATGAAACTTGGGGAATACAGATCTAAAGTTGCAATGATTGAAATTGCTCGCAGTAATGAAAGCCCCATCTGGATGTGCCGTTTAGTCTGCTAACAGCAGCATTCAGTTCTTTCATTGCAAGTTTAGCATTGGAATCCAGTGGTACATACATAGCAGTGGTAATAACAGATGTGAATTCTCAGGATAAATAAAAAGGTCTACACTTGATCATCAGTTATTCCAGATCAGCAGAGCAATAACTTGGCCTTTCAACAGCATCTGCACACCAAGCATTGTTCACATAAATACACAGACTTCTGACTTTGATCTTACCAGTATTTTCTGTTGTTCTGTCGGCTCTGAAGATGATGCACCCATCCAGCTCAATAGCAATATCTGGGATACAGTCATTTAACCATGTTTCTGCGAAAATCATGATGTTGCAGTCCGCAATACATGAGTGTGAGGTGATACAGAGTAATAGTTCGTCTAGCTTGTTTACTAGAGACTGAACATTGATGAGAAAAATGATCGGCAGAGGTAGATGCTGGGGGGCATTTGGTGAACCCTCACCTGAATACCTCCATGCTTCCCTCTCCTTTGTTTTTGATCTCCACATTGCGTCAGGGCTCTTTATGTTGGTAGAGCTGATTCACTAGACCATGGTGTCCTGGGTATCCCAGAAGGCAGTTGAACATTGTCCAGTGCTACATTTTTGCAAAAGGAGCCAATATTCAAAAGTTTTAGTCAGCTAAACAATATTTTCACAAAACTGCATGTGGAAAAAAAAAAACTTAAATAGTAACCATAATATTACTAATTCACAAAAAACTGAGAAGACGGATGCAAGGTGTTGTGATGCCATGGTGTCGCCACCATGATCTTATTTTCATACCTGTATTTCTATTTTAAAAAGTTTCATCTAACATCTCTTCTCCAAATAAAATATTTTTTGCAGTTCAAGAAGCACTGTTTTTTTTTATACAGTTATTGTCAAGCTTGGGTCACAGAGTTGCACGAGAGACAGGAAGGTGAGTCCAGGTTTCTAAGTAAAATACAGGTGATTTATTACTGTATAGAGAAGGCAGGTACAGTCTCAAGACTTCATTCACAATAGGAGCCATAAGGAGCCGTGACATGGGCAATCATCCTTCTTTAGCTCCCATCTTTAGATTAGAAGAACAACAATGGCTTGGAATCACTGCTGTGGCAAATGTGGTCTGGAGAAGAGAGATCAGGAGAGTGCGAAGAAGAGCACATCAAATCCCAGTGTTAAATGTTCTAAACATTGCGCAACAAGCACGTTATGTGGTAAGCCTGACCTGCAGTGGACAACAAATTACTTTGCTTTTGGTTCACTGCTTACCAGATGCAGCAGAGCAGCTACAGAGCTGTCCTTGCGCCGCTAATGTTACAGATGGCATATCGCCGGTTACGCTGGTGACAACAGTATATGTATAATATCCACATATTAATTATAATGAAATTTCCGTTATAGCAAAGTATTTTTATGGTCCCATGACATTCGTTATAATGGAAGTCCACCTGTATAAATATAAAATTGACTGCATAAGCATTCACCCCCTTCAAAATCAGTGGATGCACCTTTGTCCACCATAATAGCCTAGAGTCGGTGTGTAAAGGTCTGTATCAGCACTGCACATCTGTACACTGCACTTTTCTTCCATTTTTCTTTTCAAAACTACTCGGGACCTGTCAGGCTGTGTGGGGATTGGTAAATTAACAGACTTTTTCAAAACCAACAAAAAAATCTCAACTGAATTGAGATCTAGACTCGGACACAGTCACTCCAGGACATTAAAATTGTTGTTTATTCCTCTATAGTTTAGGGATTATGTTTGGACTCTGTGTCTTGGTGGAAAACAAATCTACTCCCAAGGCATAGTTCTTTTCAGACTGCATCGGTTTTTGTAGTACTATACTCTCAGAAGCCGTTCAGGGCCTGCTGCAAAAAAGCATCCCCACAGCATACCATCACCATGTCTCACCGTGAGAATGGCATGTTTTTGATCATGTGTAGTATTTAACTTATGCTAAACATGGTGTTTAGTGTGATGGTCAGACAGCTCAATTTTGTTCTCTTTGCAAGAAAAATAATACGGGAGAAAAATAACAGCGAGAGACATAACACGTGAGAAAAAACAAGAGAAAGTTTACACAAGAAAAATCAGCAGTACCAGGCTGTATAGTGAATATAAATGTTAATTTTTATCTGACCCTCATGGACCCCCTGAAACCCATCCAATGGACCCCAGATTAAGAACCCCTGCTCTAAGTCATCTCCCACTATGCAACATTGCCTACAATTTATATATTATTGAATACATATTCAAAGAAATGACATCACATAACAACTGACTATATACAAAAAAAGGAAAAGATATTGGTTGATTACAAGCTAGTTATGCAAACTATAAATGCTCTAGCAAATATGTTTACAGAAAATAATAGATAATAATATGTACCCTGCACTGTGGATATTTTTTAATGAAACATAAAAACTGTGTTAGATGATCCAGTGACACTTCTCACAGAGAAATCCATTTCCGAGCATATGACCTTTAGTAAAAATGGGAGTGTGGTATAAATTACTAAAATATAAATTACATAACATAAATTCAATTTATACAAACTGTTTGAAGTCATGTAAAGCATTATTTAATTAAATTGAATAGTCTGATTACCACAGATAGCTTTTTTGACTACTGTAAGTAATAAAGAAACCTAAAAAAATGTTAAAGTGGGCAATTACATGTCAAACACAATCACTTTTTAATTGTTGGAAATAAAGTGACTTTCCATATTCATTGTTCTGTACAAGGTTGAAGGCATTGCCAGTGTGGTTTTTCTGAGGTTCAATTGCTCTTTGAAAATTACTCTCTTACTCTTGCAAAGTAGTGTTGGTTTACAGTGAATAAACTCATAGAAAATCCCATTTTAAATTACATTTCACTGAGAAGAAAATATCGGTTTTGGCTGCAGTTAATATATTTTTATTACATAATCAACAACAGTTGCCACTGTATACCAGAGATTCAAGTTATCATAGAGATATCAGGATCATGCTGTCATGTTGTTTCGAATTTTTTTACGCCAATTCTTTGGTTTGTTAATGGTGTGGTCTATGACATATAGTAACTCAAACTGATTATTTTATTAAGAAGTTTCCCAGATAGTGTTACTGCTAATTTTGAATATATAGGTATGGATTAAATTTTTTTCACAATTATGTAGAAAACATGCACAATCCACAAAGACAGCAATCTGGCCTAAAATTTACCCCATTCCCTTGGAACATTACCTTGCTATGCGGGCCCCTGTAGGGGCCCGTGGTCACTGCCAGGGGGCGCCCCAGTGCCTTGGAGACCCTGGACCTCAGCACTTCCGCCACACCCGGAAGTGCTGGGGGGAAGAAAAGCAGGAAAACCAGGAGTGCTTCCAGGGATGCAGCCGGCACTTCCGCCACACTGGGGCGTGTCGGTGGAAGATTGCCGGGAAACACCTGGAGCACGTCCGGGTGATTATAAAAGGGGCCGATTCCCTCCATTCGATGGCTGGAGTCGGGTGGAAGAGGACAGAGCTCGGAGGAGAGGAGTGGAGGCGGACCAGAGAAGAGAAAGGCATTATGAAAGGCCTGGACTTGAGGGGTGATTGGTGCTGCGGCACTGGGTCTGTTTACTTCTTATAATTGTAAATATTGTAAATAAACGTGTGTGTGGTGATCAACATCATGTCTTCCTGTCTATGTCCGGGCTGTTCCCCACATAGTAAATATAATATAATTTCATTTTCCTGCTTTCTACACCATAGCCTTACAAAAGCCTATTGAAAGACAGTTTAGAGGACCACACAAGGATTGTTGTTTTTAAGTTCAAAAAGCATTAAAGGTAATAAAAGCATTTTTAAGACATGCAATAAGTTTATAAGTGAAAATACAATTTGTGCTGTTACTTAACTTCAGGGCAGTGATCTTACAAATCTTATAGCATGAATGAGAACCCGAAGGTGAGTAGGATCTAAGGATCTGTATGCATCTCTTGCACTGGGGAAAATCTGTGTCTAAGAGCTTATGTCATGTAGAATACTGAACATCAGTATAGAGGCTACTGTTGTTAATCACATTATACATCATACTGATTATTTTTTATGAGAGTTTTCTGTTTTTTACAAATTTGTATTGTTTTGTTCATGTTATCACATTGCCATTTTGTGCTTTTTATTCTTGGTACCACCACCATTTTAACTCATTGTTTTCATTGTCATGTTGTTGATGGTGACAAAGTCTGCTGCCAGTTGTTGTGAATTTGCCCTATTTGCAGCATTGCTACTTTTTTTTTTTCGTTGGATAGTTTGCACTGTTGTTTTGTTATATTTTATGCATTCCACTATGGACTGCCATTTGTCAGTTGCTGGGGGAATACCTGTGGTGTGTGACGTCATTTATGCCACACGTTAAATACCAATGCAGCGCTCATCTCATTATCCATATTTGTATAAACAAAAAACAATCCTTGATTCGTATCACACTTCTTTTTAGTCTGATTCTCTGGTTTCAATTCTATAGTGTGTCATTTCTGAATATGAGTTTTCTTAACAGTTTTGGTTTTGGCCTCTGATTTCTGTGCCCAACCGGTTTTGACTCTCATTTTGTTTTCCTACCTGGCTTTATTTCTTGGTCCTGAACAGTTTTCGCTAGTTTGGTTCAGTCATAACACCTGACATGTGCATGACTTGTGACATCACTGCATCAGACACGGCTCTAGGTGGTTATTTATCCTGGCTAAGCCGCTCCAAATATCAATACTTTATACAGTCAGGTATAATATAACTTGTTGGATTTTTTGGGACCTTGGAACATCATTCTCTCCATAGTGTTTCAGACACCACGGCTTAATATTTTGGTCTGGAGAATGGGCTGCATTGTACTCATATTATCTGAGAGAGTGGTATGCTAACCTTCTGTCCAAACTAGCGCACAATGATAGTTTATTTAGGGAAAGGGTATTAGAAAGGTTTTTGATCTCTTTCTTTGAATATTGTTTATGTATTCTGTCTTTTGGTTCAAACTTTAACAATCAGCTTTCTCTTATTATTTTTGGTATTTGACATCAGCCTTCAGTGTTTACCTTATATGATTTGCTCTTCTTTTCCTCATCCATCGATCTAAACAATAATCCTTGGGGTGCTTCTTTTACATTGTATTTGCAACACCCTACAGAAAACCAATGTTTTCCAAAAACATTTTGATAAAAGTACATCACTTTCACTTGCACAGAAAGAAACATTACATATCGACATCAAGCCTAATAATGAATACATTGAGGAAGGAATATCATGATGTAAAGCTACTTTGCTGCTTCAAAAACTGGACTACATGCAATAATGAATTCCATACTGTTATCAGTAAATTCTACTAGAGAATATCAATGCATGTTTCTGTGATGCCAAACTCAGAAGATGTTGAGTAATACATGATAATAACTTAAAACACAAGAGTAAATCAACTCATTTAAACAGAAGAACAGAAGTATTTCCACATTATGAAATGGTTAAATCATTGAACTGACCTATTGAGATACTCTGGTATGCTATAAAACAAGATGTAGCTGCAATACATTCCAGAAATATACATAAAATGGAACTGTTCTGTCAAGATGAATGAGCCAAGTTATTTCCTTAATGCTAGTGCAGATCTCATTAGCAGATATATAAAGTATTGGAGACTAAAGGAAGTTTTAAAATCATCATCAAAATCATTTTTCTATCATCCTTCAATATTTAAAAATATAGTTAACAGAATCAGGGCACTGTACAATTTCTATGAAATATTTATTTCATAATCAGACTAAAATTGACCTTGTCACGTATGGGCATCTGAGGATCACTCATCGGATTGCAGTGCCACCCCAGGATGAAAGGGGGCACTGCTGCTAACTTTATCATCTCTTTTTCCCCCATACAGTACAGAGAAAACACCCAGTTAGACCAACTGAGTGCTGTCCACAACACTTCCGGAAATCCTGCTCCTTCCGGTCAAGCCTTATAAATTTTCGTTGTCTTCAGAAGGAATGATATCAGTTCAGAAGCTGAACCCCTGCATGTCGGACATCCCTGAAACCGATCGGCTCAAGGGAACATTAAAGATTGAGAAGCCAAATAAGGTGTCTAGGCAGTTTGTGCACCTACTTTCTGTTCTTGTGACACTGTTTTTTTTTTGGAGATTAGTATTAAACAGACTTCTCTGTTTATTTGTCCCTTGACAAACTTTAATTATGATTTAGATGAACATAGCATTTTAGGAGCAATTCATATGGGAATTTAGATAATTCAAAGGACTCTCAAACTTCTTCTGGATGTAAATGACAAATTAGAGTTGACATTCAGGGTAAATACATGTCAGCAAGAAAACAAAGTCAGCCCCTACAGACACAGGAAAAAAATGCAAACTCCATACAGCCTGCTGGAGCTAACCCATCCATTACACCCAATTTGTTTACATTTGATATGCAATAATTTATTGAAGAAGCAAAAAAACAAATTTTATATAAATACCAAAAAAAAAAAAAAAATTTAAATCCTTTAACTTAATTTGTGTTGATATACCTGATATTAAAAATGGCAACTTGAAGATTTAAAATCAAAATAAAATGATGTACTTTACTGTATGAAGAATAATTCATT
This sequence comes from Polypterus bichir lapradei, assembly GCA_026402145.1. Lineage (NCBI taxonomy): Eukaryota > Metazoa > Chordata > Cladistia > Polypteriformes > Polypteridae > Polypterus > Polypterus bichir. Next base: position 15,765,766 of record JANRMT010062836.1, read on the forward strand.
ATTTTTAAACTACAAAATGTGAACACCCGTATACAGTCTGTGATACATGTATATATAGGCGACCCTCGACATACGACCGGCCTGAAATGTGAACAACTTGGTTTACGACTAAAGTTTTTGTTTTGAATTACGACCAACGTCTTGAGTTACGACCCAAATGCAGTCACGTGTATCTGCTTGTGCGACTGTAAACAAACAGTGGAGATCATTCGTAAGCATCAGTTGGAGGCCAGATACATGTATTTGTGGATGTAATTTCGGTAAGTGCAGTGATTTATATAATGTATTTCGATAATTGCTATCAAAATGGCCCCAAAAAAGCTAGAAAAGATGCTAAGAAAGGAAGAGAAGGTAACGAAGGTAAAGAAAGCGATCACAATCGAAACAAAGAAGAAAATTGTGCAGAAATAGGAGAGTAGCGTTTGTGTGATCGATCTCGCTAATATGTACAGCATGTCGAAATCCACCATCTCGACAATTTTACAAAGAAAAGATCTGTATAAGGAAGCTCCTTCCAAACAATAACCACCTTCCATTTCATTCTCCTCCTCCTCCCTTCCTGCAAGCCAAAGATGTCAACTTAAATGGTGAGTACAGTATGAAATTGTTGTTTCTGGTAGGCTAGGCACTTTTTATAACTTTTTGGTTAGTACATTAGAAAAATTATTGGTGTTTTTGGTAAATTATGCACATTATACAACCCTTTTTTATTATGAAAAGGTTAAGTAAGTGTTGCTGTGGGAGGTTCGGAACGCATTATGGGTATTTTCATTATTCCCTATGGGAAAAATAGTCTTGACTTACAACCAACTTGAGTTACAACCAGCTCTTGCGAACAAATTGAGTTTGTAAGTCAAGGGTCCACTGTATATATATATATATATATATATATATATATATATAGTGAGAAACCAACCCGGACACCAACACAGACAGACACAGAAGTCCTGAACACACATGTTTATTTACAATAAAAGTCCTGCACACAACACAGTGCCCCGAATCAAACACCCTTTCAAAATCCAGGCCTCTTTCTGGTCTTTCTTCCACCACCTTTACTCCACTCCTCCGAGCTTTGTCTTCTTCCTCCCGACTCCGGCTCATGACTGGAGGAAGGTGGCTTCTTTTATCTCAACCCGGATGTGCTCTAGGTGCCCTCTGACGATCTTCTTGCAGCACTTCCTGGTGTGGTGGAAGTGCCGCATGAGCACCTGGAAGCACTCTGGGTGTTCTTGGTATTCCTTCCGGCAGCACTTCTGCCACATCCAGGGCTCCTCAATCCTCCAGGCATCCCTTTGTGGTGGCCACAGGCCCCAATAGGGTTGAGCTTCAATACCTGGTTCCCGTGGCCCCCATACAGACCAGGGCGGCTGCCCTCTCGTGACCCATGGGAGATATAATCACTCTCCCGGTCCTTCCAGGTGTCCCAGATGGGTGTAAGCCCCCAGCCGACCGCCACAATAGGTATAAGAATAGTTTGATATATTCATATAATAACAAGTTATAACAAAAAGGTTACATAATGCACTATTTTTACATGACATTCTTATTCTGAATCAATTGTGTTACATTAACTCTGTAGATTGAAGTATACTATGCTTACAAAATAAGACACAAAAGTGGAATGCATAAATAAATTGGGGGAATAGATGCTGTGTTTTCTTCACAAATATCTTACAGAATTACAAAACATTAATGCCAGATTATGATTATTACATTACATCCTCCTGATTTCAAAGTGTGATGATTTTTCTTGTTTTACTTTGATTGGTTCTAAGATGTATGACAGGTTTACATTTTTAAAGGATATTCTTGATCTATAAATGTCAATATTCCATGATAAAAATGATTAATTTCGGAGTTCAATAAGGCTGCTATGTGTATTTGTGCTGACTCAGTTCCAAATGGAAACAGGGCAGACATGTTTTATTTAAAAATCAATTCCAAAGCACCCCTGTTGATACTGGCATAATTATACACGCTTAAAGAAGAAGAAAATTAATCATTATGCATGTGATATATTGATGTGGATATAAATATATTTATATGTATATTTGTCTCAAAAAATCAATCGCAATAAAACACAGAAAATTAATAATCAGCTTTTATCATTTTTAATGCAGTTTGCAGTGACAAAAATTAAATGATACTTCTGACTGTGGTAATGCATTTATTTGTATTGTTTTACAAATGGATATTGAAATGTGAAAAATATTTACAGTGGTTAGTTCCATCATAACATTTAACCCAACACAATAAAGCATCACACAAACTGGCTGCAACAGTGATGTAACTTTGACGTAACATGCTGCTTAATCTCATCTACTATTTGTCTCACCTCTGTTTATACCCTTAACCTAAACCTATAGGGCCACCTTACCATTGGCTAACAACGTAACCTTCCTTGACTCAGCAATTTCTCAATTTTTTATTAATCTACTGTAAATGACAGCGAAATCATTCCGCACGTAGGGAACATAACAACGTAAAATACCAGAAGTGCGAAGAAACAGTGAGGACTAACTCTATCTCTGAAATGGTGACCTTTAGATTTGTTGCACTCCTTGGTAAGTGGAGTTAGCTACGCAATTAATTGTATGTTGTTTCATTTGGTCATTTGTTCTGTCACTTTGTAGAATGTTAAAATCTGTGCGATTATATTTTTGTTTATAGTTTTCACAGTGCTCATGATGATATAACAACTACAATAAAGAGCCACAGTTTGAGACATAAATAAAGATAAACGCACCAGTCTGAGACTCTCTGCGTGTCGATTCTCTTGAAACCAGGGGCTGCTACAGTGAAAACTTGACCATACATCTGAAACGTCCTTCACGTCTTGTGCTGCTTGGCACCTCAAAAGCAGCAGTTGTCCTACTGATAACATGCACTCAGGCAAGTTCCAAGTCTGACGACACATCATATATGCGGATACTACAGATACAGCGATAAATCCTTGACAATAAGGGACAGTGAAATTTGAACATCCTTATATATAAAGTACTTAAACCTACATAGACTATATTATAATGATGTTATAGTAAAATTCTTAAACCCTTTAAGTTAAAACTGTTTAGTAAATTGTATGGTTTCCTTTGAAATATTTTATAAGTAAAAGTTTAACAAGTGCTATATTAATTTTAATAATTATAAATCAATGTTTAAAAGTTATTATATTGTAAAATTTTAAAAGTTAGGATAAATAACTATAATTCCTGAAGTTAAAGTTGACAATCAAAATGTTTAAGACAAAGTAGAGAGATATAGCTGTGAAGGTATGATAAAGTTCAATGCTATGTAATGAAATCATAACTTTAAGCTTGTACAACAGTGAAAACACCTTCTTTTTAAGATTGAAAGGGTTATTTAAGTATTCATAGCGTATTTGCCTATGATCTTCATTTTATTCTAATTTAGTAAAATCCTTCGGGGTCCAAATGTTATAGGTGTCTGGTGTAATTGGTGTCATTCAGGGCTGGGATTACTTACTGCTGTTTCACAGCCCACTGAAGACACAAAGAACGCAATACTCAAGATAATTAAACAGCTGCCCAGGCTATAAAATGTTGTCCACTACAGAAAATAGTGACAATCCAATAGAGACAACACAAGTTAGGTCCAGCTCTCATGAAAGAAGCTTCATAGAGAAGGGCCAGGAACTGCATGATCAGGAAGCCAAGAAACATGAGAAGGCATTTAACAAGGCTTATGATTCCTGGAAGCAAATAGCAAAAGAAATTAGGACAAAATTGAAAACTTTCTGTTCACAAGAAGACTTTAATAAAATACAAGAAGACATTCAAACAAGACATGAGAGGGTGTGCCAACATTATAAATCCATTCGATACAACCACACTACTACTCCGGAAATTGTTAAAAAAATGGATGCCTGTGTCATCTTGACTGTGGAAGTATGTGAGCTTGTGAGTAAAAGATTTCATACTGTTGAAGAGGCCTATAATGACCAACTGGAGAAAGAAAGAGTGAGAATGGCACTTAATAAGGATGAGTATGGGTCTATCTTTGGATATACAAAAACAGAAACAGTGATCTCAGGATTATCACAAAGATCAGACAACCATTTAAAAGCCAGCTCCAAAGTCTCTGGCCAGCGTTCAGATGCAGAAGCAGAATTTGTAGCCAAATTAGAGCAGGCCAAAGCTATGCAAAAAATTCATGCTCAGCAAGCAAGACTTCACAAATTAGAAAGCGAATGGAAGCTCAATGAGACAAAAATGTTAGCAGAAATAAAGCTTAAAGAAGCAGAGATGCATCTAAAGCTGGAGGAGGAAAAGGCAAAGCTCCAGCAGCTACACACAGATAGAGAAATGAGAGCAGCAGCAGCCCAGGTAAGAGTTTACAACAATCTTGAAGGTGACCTGGAGAGGTATGAGGATCAAGATGAACACAGAACCTACTCTGTGTGTCAAAACATTGAATCCAGAGTACAGCTAAATCCAGAAGCTGTACCTTTTCAGTCTCAATATTCTTCTCCTGAAGTGCCCGCATCTCAAGAATCGGTTAGTCTTGTCCAAGCAATTGCAAGTTCATTATCCATAAACTGTCTCTCTCCCTGAACCAACCTCATTTACTGGTGATACCTTAACGTTTATTGATTAGAAGACATAATTCATTGCACTTATTGATGGAAAGCCCATTCCAACTTGTGAAAAGATGCTGTATTTGAAAAGGTACCTTGCTGGAGAGGCTCACAAGGCTTGGGAGGGACTTTCCTACAGAAACTCAGAGGATGCGTACAAGAGTGTCTGGACTGTCCTTAATGAGAGATATGGAAACCCATTTATTGTATAAAGGGCCTTTCAAGACAAGCTTATGAAGTGGCCTAAGATTGGTGCAAATGATCCTATAGCACTTCGAGAGTTTGCAGACTTCCTGCAAAGCTGTGTTGAAGCTATTCCCTATGTTAAAGGATTGTCCATCCTAAACAACTGTGAGGAAAATCACAAGCTGCTTAAAAAATTGCCCGAGTGGATTGTATGCAGGTGGAGCCGAGCTGTCATAAAGGAAATGGATGCATCCGGAGACTATCCAGGCTTTACTCGCTTCACATAATTTATACAAAAGGAAGACCGGATAGCTTGTAATCCCATAGCCTCCCCTCTCATAAAGAACCTCAGAACAGGAGATGAGAAGTCACTAAGAAGAGTCACAACACTTAACACAAGTGCTGAAACAATTAATCCCACCCCAAGGAAGGTGAAGACATTAGACTCCAAATCCAAACTACCCTGCTCTGTGTGCAGTGATGAAAAACATGGCATTGCTATGTGCACTGTCTTTGCAGCGAAACCTACTGAGGAAAAGAAGGCCTTCATTCATAAAAATCACCTTTGTTTTGGATGTTTAAGGAAAGGGCACACCAGCAAGGATTGCAAAAGGCGACACACCTGTCGCACATGTGGCCGACGCCATCCTACCTGTTTGCATGAAGAAAAATTTGAACGTCTTGTGGAGGCATCAATGACAGGTTCCACTTCTACAGAAACCAATACAAGCCAGAAAGTCCACAGGGTAACATCCTATGTGATCACACAACATGTGTCTGCCACCTATAGCATTGTCCCAGTTCTTATATCATCAGTAGAAGAGGCAGAGAGAGAGGTTCTAACCTATGCATTACTTGATACTCAGAGTGATTCCACATTTATTTTAGAAGATCTGATTTATGAGTTAAATGTGGATGTTCAGCCAGTACAGTTGAAACTTAGTACAATGACAGCTGTTGATACTGTTATAGCAAGCAAGAGTGTCCGTGGCTTACAAGTTCAAGGGCTACACTCTGAAAACCACATCCAACTAAAGCTTGCCTATACTCGAGACTTCATTCCAGTTGATAAGTCTTACATACCAACTGTTGAAACAGCGCTGCATTGGCCACATCTCAGACACATGGCAAACAAATTACCACCTCTCCAAAACTGCAATGTAGGACTGCTGATCGGGTATGACTGTCCGTTGGCTCTAGCTCCCCCTGAGGTCATCATAGGAAGTGAAAATGAACCATTTGCACAAAGAACTGAGCTCAGTTCAATGGTCGATAGAAAGCGATACCTTCAGCTATGGTGTTATTTTAAAAAATCAGCCTTCAACACGCCACGGCATTCTATCCGTTATTGCCTCTCTATATGATCCACTCAGGTTTGTTACTCCATTTACTTTAAATGGAAAGTACATGCTGCAGGAGGTGTTCCATAGAAACATTGGATGGGATGATCCGCTCCCTGAAGACCTACTCTCACGGTGGGCTGAATGGAGAAATGGTATCCAAAGTCTAAGAGAAGTCAAAATACGGAGATGTTATCACCCACAAAACTTTGGCAACATTGTCAGAACAGAACTTCACCACTTCTCAGATGCTAGCTGTGTTGGATATGGTGCATGTTCTTATCTGAGATATAAGAATACAAATAGTGATGTTCACTGCACTCTAGTAATAGCTAAAGCAAGAGTTGCACCTACAAAAATAACAAGCATTCCAAGACTGGAACTTTCAGCTGCTGTAGTTTTTGCCAGAATGAGTGTTATGTTGAAAGCTGAACTAGAGATTAAAGTTGATAAAGAATTCTTCTGGATAGACTCGAAGGTTGTACTGGCTTACATCAACAATGAAGCGTGAAGGTTTCATGTATTTGTTGTTAATCGTGTCCAACCAATAAGGGAAACCACAGATCCCAACCAGTGGTATTATGTTGACACAGCATAAAACCCTGACGACTATGCCTCCAGAGGTCTTCATGCTTTTGACATCTCTATGTCAATCTGGTTGTCAGGACCTAAATTTTTGTGGCAGCAAGAAGTGAATGCTACAACTGACCTTTATCCAAGTTACTTGTGGGTGATCCTGAAGTTAAATCAATTCAGGTATTTGCAACAAGAGTCAGCAAACGCATGGACATTCTTAACCGGCCGAGTCGGTTTTCTTCAAGGACAACACTTCTTAAGGTGGTTGCAAGAATAGAGAGACTGGGGTCTAAACAAGAAAATCACTGTGACCTGGTGACCACTGAAGAACGTGAAAGAGCTGCAGAAACTGTCATAAAACTTATTCAACAGCAAGCCTTTTGTCAAGAAATGAAGCCACTCCAAAACCAAAATACTCTTTCAAGTGTGAGTCTTCTCTTCTACATTGACCCCATTTTGATTAGAGGAATTCTTTGTGTTGGTGGAAGACTGAAGAGGTCTTCTCTCAGTCAGGAATTAAAACACCCCATCATTCTTCCAAAGGACAGTCACATCACCAAGTTGATTCTGTTCTATTATCAGATCTGTCATCAAGGCCGAAGTCAAACTTGAATGGAACTTAGAGTCAATGGATTTTGGGTCATAAGTGGGAACAAATCCATTGTCAAATTGATACACAACTGTGTTTCATGCAGGAAACTTCGACGAGCAGGAGAGGAGCAAAGAATGGCTGATCTCCCTAAAGAGCGTGTGAAAGTTTCAGCTCGATTCACATTTTGTGGAATGGACTGCTTAGGACCCTTCCTCATCAAGAGGGCCCACAAGGAATACAAAAGATATGGCCTGATCTTCACATACTTCTCATCTCGAGCTATACACATTGAAATGCTTGAAGATCTGTCAACAGATACATTTATCAATGCTCTGAGGTGTTTCATCAGTCTTCAAAGAGCTGTTCGCCAACTCCATTGTGACCAGGGATCAAACTTTTTAGGTGCCAATAATGAATTCAGAGAAGCACTCAAGCAATGTAATAACAAGGCACTCATGGTTTTCCTAACTGAAAAACAATGCGAGTTTATCTTCAATGCTCCCTCAGCAAGCTATGCTGGTGGTGTTTGGGAATGGTAGATTCATACTTTTCGAAGTGTGCTAAATGCCACATTTGCTCAGTGTCCAGGAAGACTTGCTGACACCTCCCTTAGAACATTGTTCTATGAAGCAATGGCTATTGTCTACAGCCGTCCATGAACTGTAGATGGAATCAATTATCCCAAGTCACTGGAAACATTGACCCTAAACCATCTGATCTTGATGAAGTCTAAGGTTGCTTTTCCACCTCCTGGGAAATTTGTAAAGGAAGATGTGTATGCTACAAAAAGGTGGCGCAGAGTCCAATTTCTGACTGAACAGTTCTGGAGTCGCTGGAAGAAACATGCCAGAAATGGCATGTTCCCAAGCGTAACCTCAAGGTGAATGACATAGTCATTATCAAGGAAGACACCCTGCCCAGAAATCAGTGGCATCTAGGATGTGTGGTTGAAACCATGGAAGACAGTGATGGCTTAGTTTGTCGAGTCAAAGTGCAAGTAGGTGAGCGAAACCCAACTAAAACACATTATCAACCATCCAAACTTTCAATCATTGAACGACCCATCCAGAAGTTAGTACTTCTCGTTGAAAGTGGGTGATCAGCTTAAGCACTGGGTGGTATCCCCTTACATCAGACATGTTATTTATTGTTATGTTTTATGCATCCAAAGGTTAGGTTTTCCAACTTAAGAGGTCATTTAGTGTTATATAGAAATCATATTATATTCAGTCAATGGTTCCTCATAACATGATTGGTGGGAGTGTAAATGACCGCAAAATCATTCCACACGTAGGGAAAGTAACAACGTAAAACACCGGAAGTGTGTTATTATTATTAATTAAAAGCAATTAATTGTATGTTGTTTCATTTATTCATTTGTTCCGTTAATTTGTAGAACGTTAAAAACTGTACATTTATATTTTTGTTTATAGTTTTCACGGTGCTCGTGACGATATAACGACTACAACAAAGAGCCACAGTTTGAGACATAAATAAAGATAAACGTACCAGTCTAAGACTCTCTGCGTGTCGATTCTCTTGAAACCAAGGGCTGCTACATCTACTAATTTAGAGCTAACAAATCACGACACCCCCTTCCTCATAAAATGAAAGCTTTGTTACCTGTCATTGATGTTTTAAAGATGGCAGACACAGTGAGCTGCTTTATGATATAAAATTTTCTGCTTCCATTCACAACCTAGGCATCTTCAGTTAATAAGTGGTTATGGTTTTTGAAAATTTTCCATGAAGTGGGTTGTACCCTCTAAAACAAACATTTAAAACCACAGAGATCGGGGTCCTCCTATGGAGTCTGCTGCCTTTCAGGTCTGACTTGCTTACTTGTCTTGCATGTTTTAACTAAGAGCTAGTTGGGAGCCAAGTAATTGATCTGTTCCAGAGCTTTCCTCACACTGTGTCTGGCCATCTCCTCCTTTTATTTTTCCTATGAGTTTGTCTCAAAAGCAGAACCTAAGGCAGGGGTATCAGTCCTGGAGGGTCGTTGTGGCTGCAGGTTTTTATTCCAACCCAGTTTCTTAATGAGAAGTCGTGTTTCAATGTTTCATTTTAGTAGTCTTGCTTGTTAAAGTTCCCCTTAATTGCTTATTTCAGCGTTAAACAGCTGCATTCACTGTTTTTAATTCTCCTTCTTAGCAATAAGATGCAAATGACAAAGGAGCCAGCAGTTCTCCATCTAACTTGTTTCCATTTACACCTGTGTGGATTCATCATGCACTATTTGGTTTAATAAAACACCTAAGAGAAATATGTGACAGAGTAAAAATTATCCATTTTAGACTTCAAATCATTTAGATGATATCCTTGGAAAGGAAAAAAAAATCTACGGTATAAGAACCTAACACTGCAGATAAACAAGCCATAACATTAATTAAAGTCTGTGCTTAGCAAGGATTGGTTTCTAATTAAGCAATTGGGTTGCAATGAAAACCTGCAGCTACTGTGGCCCTACATTTACCGCCCCTGATCTAAGGCTTTGTTCCAGCTGTCTTCTGCTCATAGATGTCTGTTAATGAATGCTTTTCTGATAAAATGGTAACATTTTAATTTTTTAAACAAGCTACTAGTCACTACTGCTTTCTTTTTAGGGACCTTAAGAAAACAATACGAATTCTTTAAAAAAATCTTTAATGGTAGCTATACAAGGAAGGTCATTACGTAAAATAATGTTTTCCATTCAAAATATTTTCTTGTCAGCAGATAAATGAAGAAAGTGATTTTGGACCTGTATAAAAGAAAAAAGTACACTACAAAGACATACAAAGTTAAATATTTCTCCACAAATTTCTCTGAGGGAGTTCTGTTGCTCTCTTTTGGCAGTAGCTGTTTGAGACTGTAGCGAACTAGTTAATCTTGAAGCAGCCTATCATGAATTAATTAACACTAGAATTACCAAAGCCCACGAAAAAAGTCGTAAATCTGGCCCACCTTAAATCCCTTCACACCTCTCCGTCAGCATCTTTTGTCCTGTAAATGTGCCGATAAAGACAAGCAGCAAGCAGCCTACTATTTCATCCCCCCACCGCCGCAGAATGTGCACAAAGTTCTTCCAGCTCATGCCTCGATTATCTGGGAGTGAAGTGCTGGAGTTTTAGAGTGGAAATAATAGATCATTATTTGGAGCAGATGCATTTCATGTGTGTTCCATTTCTACAATAATCTATGCTAACACATTTTTAAAACAGAAATGTTTTTCATATTTTAGTAATAAATGACAAAGTGCAGGCATAAACTATATAATGTGTGAAGCCTGAAGTCCAGCTATCTGTAAGCTTAGAAGGCAGATTCTTCAAAACGTTTAAGGAACATTGAAATATCTTCGCAGTACATGTTTAATTATTCCATCCATCTGTCCATCCAGGGTCCTGCCACTCCCAGCAAATATACAGTGCAAGGTGAGAACAATCCCTGAATGTGGCGCCAGCTCATTGTTACTGCTATGCCACTGTGCCCATACGTTTTATTACTAACAGTATACATTATTTAAATTAACAATTTATCTGTATAAAGTAATATACATACTTTAATGCATTTCATCTTAAAAAAGATATGAAGAGCTCCAAGAAGATGGCTCATTCGTCATCATCTGTAAATATGCTCCCTATCCTATTGAATTCCTTTATTGTTATTGTATAGTACAATGAGATTCAATATTCAAATCCTCCATAAACTTATTTTCCTATAAAATGATAAAATAAAAATAATATAATAAAAAACAATGAAAAATACACAATATGAAAGCACGAGTACAATATACATGTACATATATAGTGCAAATGGTTCATAAAGTGGCTCAGGTTGTGCAATATTAGAACTGTAGTCAGGTTTACAGTGAGGTAATTTTATTTATAAGTACAAACAGTTCTACTAGTAGAACTTGATGGACTGATTGAGTGATTTTATAGTTCTCTGGATGAAACTGTTTCTGAACCGCATGGTTCATGCAGGGAAGGCTCTGAAGCATTTACCGAATGGAAGATGTTCAAATAGACTGTGCACATGGCTGAGGCAGTGAGTGGTGCACTGAAAGTAACAACACTAAAGCAGCTGTGGTATTTGGAATAGGGATGTGAATGTAAAAAATAAAGGGAAACCACAAAGGAATAGCAGCACTGCTTTGACGCTGGGTGCCGCCAGTTTGCCAACCGAGCCAAAAACTTGCGTACACAGTGGTTTGAGCTGGTGTGAGAATGTGGCTTTATGCCAAGTTTTGTTTTTATACATCACAATGTGAGCGTGGAAACAGGTGTAAGCAACATTTTTGTGCATATGCACTGTTTATACATGAGGCCTCTGAACTGTGGTCTGATCAAGTGGATCATCCATCATGACAATGCCCCAAGCCATGATGTGCTCAGTGTTTTGAGACTTCTTGGCAAAGAAATCAAATTGTTTCATCCACTCTACTCACCTGCCTCTTGTGATTTCTGGCTTTCCCAAAAATAAAAATTGCCATAAAAGAATAAAGATTTTCAGACATTTGTGACATCAAGTGTAATGTAACAAAGGAACCAAGGTATGCTTTCAGCAAAGGTAAAGTCATTTATCTAAATACACAGCTGTTGAAGGAGATTACTGTGAAGGTGATATAAGCTGCTAGTGCACAGATTTGCACACATTTTTTTCTATAGGTTCATTCCCGAATTTAAATTGTCACACCTTGTAAATACACTGTTCTTACTAATTCTGCTGCATTTTTTCAAATTGCAGTGAGAGGAGTAAAATTCAATTAAATGTGTGATTATACAGTAAATTACAGACCAATTAATTATGCTGAGCACTTCATGTTCTTAATTTTGATTGTGTAGTAGTTGTATTCAATTCCATTTCTGTACTAACAAGAAAAGGGCAACTTATAATAATAACTAGAAAGTCAAAGGTTAGCAAACTGACTATATATATAGTACAGACACATTATGTGTATTCAACACTTGATTTAAAATGAGTTGCTTAAGAAAGGTGTTAATAAAAACTGCCATACACTGAAGCATTTTTAGATAATTTCCTCTCTGTGCAATTTTTTTCATTAAAGTACAGTAATCTTATTCACTCAGCAAAACTGAAGTCCGGTTAGAAATTTTCCAGTTAAGCTGAAAGAAACTATGGATTGGCAATGCGATTAAAGCTGTCATGTTAAACATTTTACCTTGCAACAACATTCCACTTGGTGCTACGCTGAAAAAGGCTATTAGAAGTTAAAGATTTTTAGTAATCCAAAAGACGTTTGATAGATAAGTGAAAATATTAACTCTGCTTGGTGTAAAGCAGAGATTTGGCAGGAACATTTAGCCAATGGAAGCAGATGATTAAAGGAATTATTCACAGACAGAGATGACCCCTAGGTAGATTTTTTTAGTCTAGCTTAAGATGTATGTCTAATTCTGAGCTTAGTTAGCTTGTACCTGGTAAAAAGAAAATAATGTATTCTATTAAATTTTGAATTCCACCCATTTTCTAAATGATCTGATTATAATATTCTGTACCCAGTACTATTTCAGCTTATCCAAGGATGATACTATGCACTAATATAGTACTGAAATAGATTCTTAATTAATATTGCAAATTCAAGGCAAAGGCTCTGTTGTCGATAACATAGGAAGTACAGACAAATAATGTTACATCTGGTATCTTCCTATACTGTCATAGGTATATCTGTGAGATTCTACGAGTCTGTGATCATTAAGGGGAAGACTAACAAAGTGTACCTAAAAAGTAGGTCACAGATCAACAAAGAGAAATGCTTCCTCTGGAAAATATATTGTGCTGTCCAGTAAAATTACATAGAAGATATGCAGGTTTTACATGGATGGATAAATAAGTAAAATGACTAATCCAGAGTTATTCTGGATAGAGAGGGTTTAGAAAATGGATAGATGTTTACAGACTATAAAAATCTTAAAAAAAATATTTGGCCAAACATGGCCCACCAGGAGCAGAATGAGGAGCAGACCCAGAGCATGCTGCAGGATTAATATCTCTCAGTTGAGTTGTGACTGTCTAGAAATTCTACCAGAAAAACCTGGAGGGAATTGCTAGGGATAGGGAAACCTGCTCAGTCCAACTTGGGATGTGGCCACCACCACTCTTACCAGGGAGAAGCAACATTAAAGCCATGATAATGATTATTATATAAATCAAAGTATTTGTTTGTTTGTTTTTTGTTTAATGTATGTTTTCAAAGGTGAGAAGAATAGGCTCTTTTTGAAAAGAAGTAATGCATGGGTCTTGCACATCAGTTATGAAAATAAACAACACTTGTCCTTCAGTATATTCTGAACTCTTTGTGAGTTTTGAATCTCTTAACTTGATTACAAATAATATGGCTTGCAAGATGAAATTGATAAAAAACACCATTCAACATATTTACCCATTTTGCTAAATGAGCCTTTAAGGCAAACAGTGTTTAGTACCATACTGTTTTTCTTTGCATCTGTATGATCACATTCAGAGAAATAGCATTTCATGAAATGAATGAGTATTGATAGTTCTCATGACCTTTCCTAGCTCTGAAGAATTTTTATATTTCAATGGTATGGCCTAAATTCATATTCTTTGAAAGGTCAAAAAGAAGAATTGATGGAAAAACTAAACTTTCAATAGAAGCATCTTTGGAAAACTGACATTTGCAATGAAATCATTTTCTTTCACCCAGCCTTACTATTTGTTATATGTGTCATAATACCATAAATTCCGCAAAATTAAATTAAAATATATAAACATTGACTTCCGCCCCTATAAAAACTGAATAAAATTATACATTTTTAATCATAACAGCATTGCACATTAGTATCATTAAGGCAAAGCTATTAATTGTGAAGATGCTTAAGACCTGCAATTAGCCACAAAACAAGAGGCATGCTTTTTCTTCCATTATCTCATTGTAAATTGTATGCAAATGTATTTATTCATAGGGCTAATGATTTAATTGTTTCTGTCATGCTGTTTTATCTATCCCATATATTCTTAGTTAATGATATAATTCTTTATAAAATGAAAGGTTTCCCTTAAGATGTTCTATAAACTATCATCACTAAAATAAAGATTTATGTATTACATTAAACAGCATTTGCTACATACCAACACTTTAGTAATCTAATTGCCCTAATGCTATCACATTCTTAGGCTGCTCCTGCTGTGAACTTTCTGTCCGCTTGTCTACAGACCAGCAGGTGTTAAGTTGGCATCCTGCCTATTTTTGACATAACCTTTTAAAAATTTTTTACACTGCAATCCTTCAGAATTACACGTTCTGAATCAAGGCCAATTTGTATTTTTCAAAAGAAGCCATAGTGTTTTCTGCCGCTCTCTACACCATGTATGTTAAGGTTTTGCTAAAAATTGGTAAAGGGAGAACAGTAATGTAATGAGAGCAACACTTTGTCATTTTTTTGGATTAATGGAATTTTCAAATTATGCAGAAGCATGGCACTTATTTAATACATTTTCAGTTGAAAGCAAGCCTTCTGTGATACTGACTTTCTTTCAGCATTCTAGACTTTTCACATCAATAAATCAGTTATGTATAATTATAATACTTTACACTTATTCTTACAGATACACTTTCTACATGTACATAGTCATTCAGAATTTTTAATAATGCAAATACAAATTACTGAAGGTCATGACAATTCTTTATCCAAGCAGCAGTATTAAGTGCCAGGCAGATACCAACCGTTCATGGCACATCAACTCCTATACAGGGCCCCTGAGACAAAATCACACACTTGTGCACATTGCACCCAATTATAATTGGAAAAAGATTTTAAACCCAGTAGAGGTGGCAGGTTTTCATAAAAATGTGCACCTAATAAAATTTTTATTACTGTTACATATATATTCACTTTAAAAAATCATTTTAGAAGTTTAGTCATACCCATATAAACAGGATCAGCAGTTTTGTTTTGTTTTTTTGCAGAGCTAGTTTGAATGATTTTTTTTAACACTTATTTTGTCTTGTAACGATATGTAACAGCAAATAGTTGAATTTCCATTTTTGGCATTCCTTGCAATTTCTTTATTTGCAAAAGGCTGCCCAATGAGTTTTAAGTGACTCATGTTTTCAGCATGCCTGATGCATGCATTTCCATTTTCTGAATCTATGAGTGAATCTGTCCTTAATGAGGTTATCACTGAAATGCCAAAATCATATTGTTATATGTACTATGCATCTGTTTTACCAATACGCCATGAAGCTGTGTATGTTGCTTTCTGTGAGCTGAACAAGTTTGTGGTTTGTGAGTATCAGATAAATTTATGACTGAGTGGTTGCAGATGTTCCAGCATACTCAGTTGTGTTGTTGGTAGCAGATCCAGCTCTAAAGTTAGCAGAGGTAGTGACAAACTTTTCACTTGCCATTTGGGCACTCTGGTTTGTAAGTAGTGGTAAGTTTATAAACGTTAACGGGACCTAGAGAACAGGAGTTTGAAATCAGCCCACGTTCTCATCTTGCACCTGGCATCTTAACCCACTTCCATTAGCAGACGAGAACTGTACAGAATTTATATCCAAGCAAATCAATTTTTTTTTAGAGAAAAATACCTTCTCAGAGGTCTCTGCAGGAATACTCTGGGAAACTCTGAAGGCTATCTTAAGAGGACAGATTATTTCATATCTTTCCCACAAATATAAATTGGAAACCAAGAAGGTATCAGTGCTAATCAGTGAAATTACCATAATAGACCAAGAACATGCCAGGTGGCCAAATTAGGCACTTCATAGTAAAAGACAGGCTCTGCATACAGAACTCAGCCTCTTGATAATTAAAGAAAGAGAAAGCTAATAAGATCTTAGCTCAATAAATCCACAAGCAGGAAGTTTGCAATGCAATCCCAGCAATTACCAACTAACCGGAAACAAAATCATTGACCATAAAAATATAAGGCACAGATTTAGAGACTATTATAAGTCCTTATACTCAGTGTAAATAAGATAAGACACAACCTAATGCGTTTTTGGATACATTACAGATACCACAACTAGATACTCTCAGTGTAGAGGAATTGGATAAACCTCTGGCACTATCAATTACTAGATGCTATAAACTCACTTTGGAGTGGGAAAGCAGCCGGCCCTGGTGGCTACCCTGGCGAATTTTATAAAAAATTCTCAATTAAGTTAACTCACTTTTTATTAGCAACATTTACAGAAGCCAGAGACAATAAAATTCTAGCACAAACTTTTCACCAAGCATTAATTGCCATCTTTCCTAAGCAAAATAAGGACTTATTACAATGTGCATCATACAGACCAGTCTCATTACTGAATAATGATGTTAAGATACTCTCCAAAGTTCTGGCTAGAAGGAGTGAGAAAGTGCTTCCTTCGGTAATATCACAATGCCAAATTAGATTTATTAAAGGCAGACACTTAGCTTTCAATCTTCGATGCCAGTTTAATGTAATATATTCACCAACAAATTCTAACACCCCAGAGATATTATAGGTGCATGCAGAAAAAGCATTTGATATGGTTGAATGGAACTACCTTTTCACTACATTGGAGAAGCTGGGTTTGGCCCGAACATTTGTGCATGGATCAGACTACTGTATACCAGTCCAGAAACTTCAGTTTGTATTAACAACATTATTTCAGACTACTTCATACTAGAACGTGGTACTAGACAAGGATGCCCCTTGTCACCACTGCTTTTTGCAATCACCATTGAGCCACTGGCAGTTCATTGTCAAAATGCTAATGAGATAAAGGGGATTATCAGAGAAGGACTTGAACAGAAAATTTCAATATATGCAGATGACATGTTACTATATATATCAGACCCACAAAATAATGTGCCTGCAGTCCTAACAGAATTTCTAAATATTTCAGGTCTCAGAATTAATTTTACTAAAAGTGTGCTCTTTACAGTGAACTCTCAAGCACACAGTATTAGATTGAACACCTTCCCTTTTATAATCACAGATCAGTTTAAATACCTAGGGGTAAAAATCACAAGTAAACATAAAGCTCTTTATCAACAAAATGTTGCTGTCTGCATGGAAGCAATTAAGCAAGACTTGCATAGATGGTCTACCCATCATCTCACTTTAGCTGGAAGAATTAACACTGTCAAGAGGAATATCCTTCTTAATATCCTTCTTCTATTTCAAAGCATTCCAATATACATCAATAAATAATTTATTAAGAAGTTAGACTCATAATCTCATTTATTTGGAATTCAAAACATCCACTTATCCAAAGGGTGACCCTACAAAGACCTAAAGCAGAAGGTGGAATGGCTCTACCTAGCTTTCAGTTTTATTACTGGGCAGCAAACATACAAGCCGTAAAAACCTGGACATTAACATAAATAGATGAACATACTCAGGCTTGGTCCCCAATGGAAATAAAATCCTGCAGAACTTCTTTATATTCCTTGCTTTGTACCTCAATAAATAGAAGTTATCATCAATATACTAATAAACCAACTGTGCTTCATTTACTCAGAATACATAACCAATTTAGGAAGTACTTCAAGACAGAGCTTTTATCTGTGGCATCTCTTCATGATAACCATCTTTTTCCACCCTCCCAAACGTACTACGTTTTTAACCCTTAACCCACTGGAACCAGCTATAGTCGGTCCCTAATGCAATTTGCCAGCATGCTGGAGCTGATCAGTCAGTGCCGTACATTCGTTGAGCAGCCAGCTCATGACCATTGCCGACCCTTGCAGCATCACGGTCCATTGGATTCAGCTTGCTGCACTAGACTAGCCTACAAGCATCAGCGTTGGCCTCTGTGTGCTTGCGTGCAGCCAGTTCAAGCACAGTTGTCTTGGTGTTTTACTGAATTTCATCAATGCGTCAGTTGCACCTTGTACATATAATAATAGATTGTTGCATTAGTTTTTTTTAATAGTTTTTACAGTTCATTGGCAGTGTGTAAAATGATCAGTGTTGCAGTAATTGTGATACTCTTTGCATGAAAAAAAATGTGTTCCATTAAAATTTCACTTTTTCTTTGTGAATTGTGATGTTTCCTTAAAAAGTGCAGCAAAAAAGTATTTGGTGTCCAGGGGTGCATTAACCCCCAAATATGTGGCAGTTTAATGGTTAATGTCTGGAAAACATTTGGGATTAAATTACTTAGAGATCTGTACAATGTCTTCACATCCTAATAACAATTACACTCCAAATTTAACTTTCCAGCAACACATTTCTTTCACTACCTCCAAATCAGAAACTTTGCTAAACAAAACCTGCCAAATTTTCCTCACCTCCCACCTACTTCTATTCCGTAAAAAATATTGATCAGTCTTGAGGACTCAGACAGCATTTTAGTAATATACAAAAACATTTTAAAGGCCCTCCCTTTTAATGATCCCAGAATACAGTGGGAAAAGGATCTCTCACTCAACATTTCAGAAAAGGAGTGGAAGGCAGCAATGCACAGAATTCACTCAAACTCCATATGCACAAAACATACAATTATAGAGCTTAACATCATCTATCAAGCACATCTGTCTTGTTTAAAATTGTCCAAAATGTTTCCAGGGCAAGATCCAACCTACGAACGTTGCAATCAAGCTCCAGCCTCATTGGGCCATATGTTTTGGGAGTGCACCAAAGGAACATCATTTTGAACCAAAATTTTTAAATGCCTTTCAGACAGCCTTGGTGTCACAATCTCATTTTTCTACTATTAAAGTTTTACTCTGTTGGCCTAGCTCTCTTTCTTATGGGTGGGGGTTGATTTGCATCAAACCTAGTTTTATAAAATTTGTCTTCCATGTATGAAATGTTATTTTAATTTAATAACTTCAATAAAATGTTTAAAAAAAAAAAAGAAATCAACCCTAAGCTTAACTAGTAGATGGATTAAGGACTTGAGAACTGGTGTTATATGTTCATACTTTCTGGTTCTTGTAATGATTCTTGCAGCCTCATTTTGCATTAACTGAAAGCTGCTTAAAGAACAATTTGAACAGCCAGTGAATAATGTATTGTAGTAGTCAATCCTACTAGAAATAAATATACTGTATGAATTAATTTCTGAGCATACTGCATATTTGGAAATGGCTTAATTTTGGATAGTTTTGTAATGTGTGGTTCTGTACCATGCTATTGTCAAAGATAATGCCTAAATTACAAGCTGATTCAGTAAAACTAATGGTGATTTGAGTAAAAAAATGACAGAATAATGTTGCAGTCTGCATCATTCTTCCCAATAAATAACATTTCTGATTTAAATGAACTCGGAGACAAGAAGTTCACATCTATTCACTCCTTTGACTACCTGACACAAATAAGCATGCCATCAAAAAAATACTATTTGGTCTAAACGAAAGGCATAACTGGGTGTCATCTGCATACAAGTAAAAATTAATCATACATTTGCTTTCTAATGATAGTTCACTATGGAAGCATATAAAATGAAAACAGTAAATGTTCAAGTACTAAGCCCTGCGGGACACCATATTTAAATATAATGACAGAATACTGTCTGCACATTAATGAGACAAAGGAGGTAATTGTAGATTTTAGGAGGGTCAAGCCCACTCTGTCCCCAAGTCTCATTGATGGTAAAGACATGGAGGTGTTGAGGACATATAAGCACCTTGTATCTTATATGTATCTGAATGACAGCCTTCAGTGGAGTACCAACATAGTGGTTGTATAAAAGAAGGGTTGAAGTTGCCTCTATTTTCTAAGTAGGTTGAGTTCATTTGGTGTATGCAGGCCAACCTTTATATCAATTGATCTAGCACATGCTGTATGAATTGTATATCAACTGGCCTGGAAGCATTTTTGAATTGTATGTGAGTGTTTGAAAGATGTTACTGAGGACTGGGAGCTCTCATTATCTCAGCTCAAAGTGTTGCTACTGTGACCCACATTAGGGGAGTGGAGTGAAAATGATGACAATGATGAATGACAAGGTAGACAGTTTATGTTTATACAGTTTATCATTTATCATGCTTCCCTCATTTATCAAGTTTCCACCTCCAGATTATCATGTACATTTTATCCGTGTTTCAAATATTTGCCCTTTCACCCTTTTCATTTCTGGACGAGCAGTTCTTCCGATAGATCATACCGGGGTTTTTTTAGGTGGTGGTGATTGCAGTGCTTCTAGGTGATTACAGGAATGTTTTATATATCCCACTTTACATTCCTCCGAGTCACTCATATTCTCAGATGTTATAGACTTAAGGCACATTTAGGCTATCAGATATTTTAAGCTCACTCTGTGACATTTCTCAAGTTTGTAACTTATCTGAGAGGCAATAGCCCCATAAAACACTAAATAAAGCATTAAAATAAAATAAGAGACAATAAGCCAGAATAAAATGCAAAAATACAAATACTACAAGAAAAAACAAGAACAAATAACATATTTTGTGATGCAAACACCAATAATTCTGAATTTTTGTCATTAACATGACAATGGGTGACAGAAAGCAGTACAAATATAAAATATACTGAAAAGAAAACTGGTGAACTTGTAATCCAATGTATCAAAAGTGTAACAGCAAGAAACAATGCAATGTTTTAGCATTTGTAGCCAGCTGTGTTAGGATATCCTGTAGAAGATGACGGACACTGATATATGTACATTATATTTATAGACATTTGTGTCCTTAAATCAACACCTTTCTCAAATGTGATGGTAACACTGGCAGGGGTTTGTTGTTCATTTTTTATTTTCTTGGTCTAAATAATAAAATAAGTGTATTCATGGTACATTCCATTTCCAATTTTAGTGTGGCATCTCCATTCAAAAGACATTATTAAAATAAGTTATAATTACAACACTGAAATGTGGCAAAGTTGTCAACGGTTCTATAGTGTTTAAAGCAACCTGCTATTCTAAAGACAGATATCAAAAAATAACAGCTTATAATTAATGAAGTTGATAAAGAACATTTAGCTTATAAATAGCAGACAGATCTCTGTGTTTGTAAATTTACCTTACATGTACCATACAATTTACCACCCTTGGGCATGTATCATTAAAAAAGCAAGTAGCATTAATGAGTTCTTTAAAGTTCAACTGAATATTACATTATGTATTTTGGCTTATATGCAAAATAATATACATGATCTTACAATTATTTTCTACTTATTAACTAAAAACAATATCAGTTTCTCCCTCAGGGTAAGGAATTTCTTTTCTTGTGCTAAATAAATGTTACAGTAATAGCACACATGAAGCATTCAAGTGCTTTCCACCACACATCAATATGTTTTTCCTTGAAAAACAAAGAATTCATACAGGTGATGAAATAGCCTTTTAGCGCTCATTTATTTAAGGTCAAAAAATGAATGTCTATAATGAACCCTTTTTCTTCTGAACTTAAGCATTCATTAATTTCTGATAACTGGATATAACATTGTCTCTTATTGCATCAACAGATTCTAAATCATTACAAAGAAGTTACAGGAAAAAATGAAACCTGAGTAGCTATGTAGGCGTAAATAATTAAATGTAAAAATAATAATAGGATCTCAGTCTAATTTTTTTTTTAATTTGATTTTCACCTCACCATATTCCCTATTAGAATTTGAAAACCCTTTCAAACGTGTATCTTCATTTTCACATTATCTGTCATATTTAAAGAAAATCATGACACACTCTTTATAAATGCTGTAAAGACAGACAATTAAAAAGGACTGTCTTATGAAGGCGACGAGAATCTTAATTGCATGTATGACAGAGCATAATTCTCCTTTTCTTATATGTAGCCTTCATTTTGTGTTTTTTTTTGAGTGGACAATTAAGTGGATACAAAACACTAATTGAATTACAAATGCAGCCTCTAAAAATGTTTAACAAAGCTTTATTGTAGGCAAGGCTGCTGTCATGCATAAAGAAGGTTATTTATTTTGAGAGAGAAAAACGGAATTCAGTTTTTACAAGAAAATAACACAACAACTAAACAATAATTACCTTCTGCTTTTTTCACTCAGTACTGAATGCAAGGATGGATATTTTACAAACCTGTATTAAAATTCTATACTTATTAGTTCTTCGGTAGAGGGTTGTAGAACAGAGCATTCATGTTATAGCTGGGCTCACATACGTTTAGCTTCATGGCATACACCCACACTGCACAAATACTCTCTAATTCTCTTTTGTAACTGCAAAATATATTTCTGTCAGTTGAAGGAGAAGCAAAGAGCCAGCTGACTTACTTGCATTTTGTGGTCAGGTTATAGGTTTCTTCACCGTATAATATTTTTTTCACAAATGAAAAAGCATTACACTGCCAAAAATCCGAAAAAAGGGTGGACATATTCTGAAAAGTTGTGCCCATGAGAGTATGGCTGCTGGGTGATGCACGAAATATTCTCTCAAAAGGAAAAATGAAAAAATGATGAATAACAGGGACTGCTTCTTTAGCAGACACCTACATTATGTTTAAGATTACAGACAAATAATCCTTATTGACAAGAAGCACAAGAAGTAGAGCATGTTTCTCTCTCTTGGTTATTAAAAGGTACAGACTCATGGTTCCAGTTTATATATGTTTATTTCACAGTAGGTACAGCTAGAACAGTCACACGGACGTCTGTATTCTAGTATGCTTCTTCTAGTGTGTCTCCCAAAGCCTTCCGTGTGGGAACATTATCTCAAGGCTTAACAATCCTATTGTTACATCCCTTTTCCTTTGTTTATTTTTTTTTTTTTTTGACTATAATAACACAGGAAACATATGGTTGAACATTAATTTTACACATTACGACATATATTGCAAACCCAGAACATCATATACATCTGTACAGTCCTTCAACCACTATATACTCAATTTCACTGGCTTACTGAGTATAGTCTCTTAAGTAAAATGGTCTAATCACTCTCCGGCCTGTTCTAGTAAAGATAGTGTCATTTGGTCCTGTGTTTCCTTGAGGCACTCTTTGAGTAGTCTCTGTGGTTACAGGTTTGATTCCTGCTGTCCTTGAGGTTGTGTCTGGTGATATGTGTGTTTTCGTGCTGTGTACTCTAGTGACATCTAGTGGCGGGTCCTTGTCTTTCCTGAGGTGTTGTCTGTTTCTCCTCAGAACGCCTCCCGCATCCAGCTCCACCTTGTAAGATCTCTGATAGACTGGCTGAATGACTCTCGCTCGCCTCCACACTCTGTATAGTTCGAATGGCTGAACTCTCACTCTGTCACCTGGCTTCAGCTTGTCCATGTCCTTTGCTGTTCTGTTGTAGTATCTGGCTTGTCATTCTTGGTTGTGTTTCAGTCCTTGTGATGTCTGTGGCACTCTTGGATGTAGAAGATTCTGTTTTGTCAGAAGAAGTGCTCTTGTCCTCCTGCTCAGAAGCATTTGAGAAGGACTGGCCTGTAGGCCTTGTCTTGGTGTGTTTCTGCGATCCAACATAGCTAAGTAAGGATCCTCACCTGCTGCTTTGGCCTTCTGCATCAGCCATTTCGCTGTTTTGACTGCTGACTCTGCCTTGCCGTTACTCTGTGGGTAGATTGGGAAGAGGTTATGTGATTAAATTCCCATAACTGGCTAAATCGTTTGAATTCTTGAGATGAGTATTGTGGGCCATTATCTGAAATCACTGTGTTAGGTATGCCGTGTCTCGCAAAGTGTGCCTTCAGCTTCCTGATAACTGTGCCCGATTTGGTGTCTGGCAAATAGTCGATTTCCCAGAAGTTGGAGTAGTAGTCTACTGTTTCAGATACTCTTTGTTGTTGCATGTAAAAATGTCCGCCCCCACTTTCGACCATGGCCTATCCAGTATTTCATGTGAGTGTAGTGTCTCTTTTTGTTGTCTTGTGTCCAACGACCTGCATGTCTCACATTTTCCAATATAGTTTTTTATCTGTTCTGTCATATCTGGCCAATAAACACATTCCCATCCGTGCCAAGATGAGATGAGTGAATTCTGCGAATAATCTCGCCTCTGATGTCCCATGGAACTACCACTTGTTCTCCCTGGAATACTATTCCATCTTGCTCACTGAGCTCATCCTGCAGTGAGCAGTACTGCCTGATTTCATTTGGTGTGTCTTTCTTCGTCTGTGGCCAGCCTGTTTGCATAGTTCTTATCAGCGTCTGTAGACAACCATCTCCTTTTGTAGCCTGCCTATTCGTCTCCATTGTCTCCCCTGAAATGGGTGCAAAGTTGATCATGTTCATATGTTCGACATCCTTTTCCAACATTCCCTGTATGCCCTCTGGTAGGTTCGCCCTACTTAATGTGTCTGCCAACAGCATCTCTCTGCCTGGAACATAAGTAACTATTATGCAATAATACTGGAGCCGTAGTAGCATTCTTTGCAGACTTTTGGAGCACTAAGTAAAGGTTTCTTGAGAATATTCCCCAGTGGCTTGTGGTCGCTCTGCACGGTTACCTGTCGGCCATATGTATACTGATGGAATTTTTAATGCTGAAAACTATGGCCAGGAAGTCCTTCTCTATTTGTGCATAGCCCCTCTCTGTTTGTGTTAGTGCTCTGCTGGTGTATGCAACTGGTCTGCCCTCTTGTGTCAAAGCAGCACTTAAACCAGTTTCAGATCCTTTACTGGGTCATAATACTTGAGCTCTGGTGCTCTGGCAATGTTCTCTCTCAGCCATCTGTATGCATCTTTGTGAACTGCAGTCCATTCAAATACTGTGTCTTTGTGTGTCAGTTGTCGTAAAACTTCAGTCATCTGACATATGATGATAGAATTTTGACAGGTAATTCACCATGCCCAACAACCGTTGTACTCTTTTCACATCTGTTGGTTGTGGAATTTCTGTGATTGCCTTGACTTTTCCTGGGTCAGCTTTCAGTCCTTCTGCTGTTAACAGATGTCCCACATAGACAACTTCCTGCCTCCTGAGTCTGAACTTGTCTGCATTCAGTTTGATATTTCTCTCCCTGCATCTAAGAACTTTTTGAAATTTCTATCATGGTCCCCTACAGCCTGGTCTATTGTCTCCCCCTCACCTGTGATTAGCACATCATCTGCTATCAGGTACATACCTTGTAGACCCTCTAGGGCCTGTGTCAGCTTTCTCTGAAAAACATCTAGTGCTGCACTTATCCCCATTGGCATTCGCAGCCATCGGTATCTCCCAAAAGGAGTTGAAAATGTGGTGAGGTAGCTTGAGTTTTTGTCCAGTTTTACGTGCCAAAACCCATGCTTGACATCACAGACAGTAAACACTTTCGCTTTTAATAAATCTGGGAGGATGTCTTCAATTGTGGGAAGTGGGAATTGACTTCGTTTCAGGGCTTTATTCAATGGCTTTGGATCAATACACATTCTTAATTTACCTTTTGGTTTTTTCATTATGACCATGCTGCTTATCCAGTCTGTGCTGTGTTCCACTGGTGCAATGATCTTACTTTTTTCCAGGTTCTGCAATTCCTTCTTGAGGGGTGCCATCATGGCGACTGGTACTCGTCGCGTCGGTAGTTTCACCTGCTTCACTGTTTCGTCAACCTCCAATTTGTAGTTTCCTTCCATCTCACCGACTCCTGTGAACACATCTTGATATTCTTTCTTAATTTTGTCCAGTGACCATATGTTCTCTTCTGGTCTCTCTTTCATCACTATACTGTCTACAGCATAAATGTTACCATATTCAACCCTGATGAGTTTCATGGCTTCGCTTGCCTTTCTGCCCAATAGTGGTGTTTTAACTGTCTTATCTACTACTTCAAACTCTAATCTATATAGTTTTTGGTTCCTTGGATTTCTAATTTTGATTCTGCATTTCCCCACTGGCTTCAATTCTGTTTTATTATACATTAGTAAAATCGTGTCTGAGTCTTCAATCTGTGTATCTGGATTTAATCTATTTATTGGTATGATGTTGCAGGTTGCACCACGGTCTATCTGAAATTTTACCAGGTTCTCGCCTAGTAGCATGCCTGCATAAAGCTGTTTGTCGCCCCATGTTTCTTCTTCTATCTAGTTTATGTTTTCGGTAGGTTTCCGTATTGCCGTGATGCTCAGAATAGCCTCACAGTCGTCATTTCTCTGTTCATCCACCACATGCACCTGTCTTTTTCCAGTGTTAATCGCTGTTTTGCACATTTTTGCAAAGTGAATGGCTTTTCCACACTTTTTACAGATTTTTCCCAAAGGCTGGGCAGTTCTTTTTGCTCCTCTCATGTGTTTTCCCACAAAACTTACAAGTGATTCGCTGTCCTCTTTCTTTTGATGCCTGTTTCACTGTGCGTATTACTTCTGCATTGCCCTCAATTGTTCTGCTGTTCTCCTTCGACAGTTCTGTGGCTCTGTATATTTGTATGCACCTCTCTAAAGTCAATTTGTCTTCTCTGAGTAATCTTTGTCGCGGACTTGCATCATTGGTTCCACACACAATTCGGTCACGTATGAGGGAACTTTTAATCTCTCCAATATTGCATGTGCCTGCTAACACTCTGAGGTCTGTGACGTAGTTATCTATATTTTCTCCCCCTGCCTGATTTCTTGAAAAAAATCTGTACCTCTCAATAGTTTCGTTTATTTTTAGGTTGCAATGTTCATCAAATTTCAGTAGCATCAAGCTCATGGTTAACTCATCAGGACTTACATCACTGGTGGGAACATTATCTTAAGGCTTAACAATCCTATTGTTACAGAGCACTACATTGGTCTAACAATACCTGCCTTCAAGGAATGTCAAAACTTTAGTAGTTTTTCAGCACTTCAGATGGCTATGGGAGACTTATTAGATGTTTTGTATAACAGAGTCACATTCCAAAATAGCAGTGATAGCAGAATGTAATTTACACGTGTTACTAGAGTACATGAAATACTTGCTTTTAGGAGCATGATCTTAAAAACCGATCCCAAATAGGCTTGTGGAGTCTGTTTTAACTTTCACAGACATGTGATTCAAGTGATGCAGAAATTGTATTAATTGATGTACAATTGTTAGATGCTGATTATGGAGTATCTATTGCTAATTGCAGTTCACAATTCCTAATCATAACATTTTTTAAATAAGTATCTTATGGATAGTTGAAATCTATATAAAAACTGCTGGCATTTCAATAACTTGTGTTGTGGATTTGTTTTAAAAGGGGCTAATGGAAGTGAAATAAAGGAATATATGCAAGTTAAAACATTATCTCTCAAGCTGAATCAGACACTGAATATTTGTGTTTTAAGATATACAATTGTAAAAATTCAGCAATGCTTTTAGAATGGCTGTTTCTGAAATTTCTAAAATTAGTATAGCACATTCTATTTAAGATACTGGAATGAAAACTGATTTTGCCTAATACATTTATGTGAAGAATAAATGTACTAAATTTCAACAAAGTCAGATCTCTGGGACTCAAGCTGTGTACAGTGGACAGAAACACAGATGTGACAACAGCAATTATAACAACACAAGTGAAAAATGAAGAACGCTAAGATTTCACCCCATTAAGCTGTTTGTGGAACTGCATGGAAGTTTCAGAAAACACTTAAAAAAAACATTAGATAACAGGCAATCATTCCTCCTCACAGAAAGCCACTTTAGAAATGTCCTGAATCTTGATTGAATATTGATTCAGGTCTTTGGGAGTCTCTATTTGCTTAATTATCACAACTGTACACTGCATACTGTCAAGTTACAAGGACTGCTGTGGTTTGTCTCAGCATATTGTTGAAAGTATTTATTCCTTACGGTCTGGCCAGTAAAAAAGTCTAAAATGCACTAAAGTACTTCGCTTCAAATGCATTTTCTATTACGTGAAATGAAAGACAAGATAATTCTTTATTGTTTAGTTGCCAAGAAGCAGGCTTGTGGAAGATTTTGCAATATATAATCAGACCTTTCACTTTCAGCACATCTTAACCTTGTACATGCCTACACTTTACAGTTTATAGACAGTCTCTGGATTTATTTTATTATGTGTCATATTTTACATGGATTAGCATAGTAGTTTTCAAAGTGAGTCAAGTGGCCCACAAGATACATCCGAGCAATGTAATGGTAAAACTGAACAGATATAGTAATCTGTTGCGCTTACATATAATTTCAAAACATCATCATAGCAAATGTTTATTCATATAAATCTTATGCTATACCACGAGTATCGGACAGTATTATTGAACCACCTTACTTCTTATTGCATTTGAAGAACTAAGTATAGAAAAACAGCTGAATTACAGTACCATTGGATTTTAATGTAAGGGCCTTAATTCTTTTTTGTTTTATATAAATACATATAGTATATTAAAAATAATGTAGCAATGGTCTAAGGTTTAGTGAACAACTTTTTTACTGTAGTACTACTCCCAGGCTCTGTACTGACAATGGTGCACAGGCAAGCACTCAAATCTAACAAGCTTTGGCCAAGTGAGTGAAGAAAGATACCACATGCTCTCCAATAATCCCTTGGCAGCTCAGCATTCTAGTTAAGTGTAATGGTATCTCTGTCTTTAATTTTTTTTTTGTTCACTGAGCCATCACAGTAATTATATAGGAGAGTTTTTGCTCTATTTCCTGTATTTTTTTTTTCTCGAAATTAAGTTACCGGCAAAAGCTAAAGTTTAAAACTATTCACTTGTGAAATATTACCTTCTATGCAGAAATGGGCAATTCTAAATAAAAAAACTAATTTTAAATGAAAAATTATGAATATCTTTCATGGTGAAATAGGTCCATTTTTGTTTGACCTGGAACCTAATTAAGCAGGTCGGATATAGGATTTTTAATTTGATTGAGTACTGGGTACATCACTGGTATATGCATGCATTTACAAGGGATCAGTTTAAAGTCACCAGTCATGTTAAGGATTTCTTTTGAAAGAGAGGGATAAGGCAAAGTGAGCCCTTAGACAAAACGTGCAAATTGTACACAAACAGTGCACATGCAAGTCAAGATTAAAATCCAGAAATCTGGAGAAACAAGGCAGCTGACCAAACCCAAAAGGCATGCAGACTATGCTGGCAGCACTAATTTGGTTCAGTATGTGTGTGTTGAAAGTGATATACTACACATTCTATGAGTGTGTAATAATTATAAACTCTTACACTGATCTGAACACTTTCCTAATGAGTTGCTTAGGATGGAATGGAAGATGAAACAAAAAGCCCTATCCCTTGAAAGATTTTAGGTATGGCATAATTAACTAACCCTTATTTTTTTATTTAAAGTTTCACATACATATGAAAAACTTTGACATATATATGAGATAGGAAGCCCTGATATATATTTTATATCATGTGGTTCAGAGCTGTGGTATTGAAAAATCATTATAAGAACTATAAAGTATGAACACATAACTACATTTCATGTTTACAGTGGCTTCCAGTTAAGCTTACATTTACTGTTTTCTTGTTTTTTTAAGCAAAGCTGGGTCTGTATTTGTACTCATTAGGTTAATTAGTAATTTGTAAAGTTTGTATTTGCATTGTACTTCAAGGTTTGTTACAGTTCTGTGTGCCTGCACTCAAAACAAAAATAAAGTGATTCATCTGATTTTCCACTAGGTGGGCATTTGCCAAAGTGATGCTTACACATGTTTTTTAATTCTGTAAGTTAAAGCTAGGAAAAATGCATTTTAATCCACTCTTCCATTTCTACTGCTGTTTTTATTAAGAAAAAAGAAATGTTTAATGAATGTGTACATATTATCATGCAATACTTAAGACATAATACCACTCACCCTAAACCTTTCTATACTAGCTTTAGCTCTAAAACCCATCATTCCCTAGAAATTGATTCATATTAAATTGGACACCTGTCACAATGTATAGTGTCTGGCCAAAAAAGGATATCAGGAAGCTCAAACATGCTGCTAGGTCAATATAATGTCAACAGTGACAGAGAGAGAACAATTACAGGACATATTGTATCAGGTCCTTTCTCTTGCTTGAAAGATTGAAAGTTTCCTATTGTGATTGTAGAAGAATTTGATTCACCATCTTGACTCTGTGCAGTCAGTGCAGACATCTGCCTTCATTAAACTAATCTTTAATGGGTATTACTAGTATGGCGATTAAAAAAGAAAAAAAGGAAAACAACTTTAAGCAAAAAAACGATAGACACGAAAATTAAATATTTTCAAAAATACATATAAAATAATGATCAAAATTTACAGACATGCTGTGGATAAAGAATATGCTTCGAAATATGCAAGTAACTGCATTTTAAAATGACAGAGACTGGCATCTCCAGAAAAATCTGATTCAATATGAGTGTCAAAAAAGGCAGCTAAGAACATATGCCTGCACCGAAATGATACAACATATCCATCACTTGACCATACCCAAACCTAATGAATTGGCAGCCTTCTTTCACCCCAGAAAAAAGAAAAAAAATTCAGAAACAAAACAAAAATAAATATATGTAGAATGCAGTGCAAAAAACATACTCCATCAATGGTAGAAACGGACAACCTTACAACAAGACAAAACACATTACACCCAGTGGTATCTCACATTTTCTAGATTAGCATATTAATGAACACCGATATTTTACACCTTGATAAAGATTGGGGAATAACAGCATCTCTATACTGTGTATATAAAGGGGTAAGACGTCTGTCTGTCCAGTGTCCATGCCCTTGCCGTGCATAACATCATCCACAGCAGGGAGGGAATGTCCAAAGGAAAAGGGCAAGTAGCCGGCAAGAGATAGTAAACCGTGCAAACATTTGTATATCATGCCACTCACAAACAGGTCTGGAATGTCCAACAATGAAACAGAATAAAAAGCACAAAGAAAGAGGAATGTAAGGGTTGGCATATCTGGTGAACTGATGTTCATAAATGCAGGAAACAATCAAAACAGACAGGCTTACCATTGTACCATTAAGCCCACTTTAATAAACAAGTTTTTCATTACGCTAGTATTTAAATAAGATTACAACTTAAAGGTATATGAGAATTACTACAATAATGTGTTAGGAAAAATACAATATGAGTCACACACTGTGTAACAGATGTCATAAATACTTAAGCACTTCCCCCATACATTTTATTTGTTTTTCAAATAATTGCTCTAGATTTGTTTTATGTTCTGATTTTAATATAGTTAAAAGTGTGATTTGTGATTTTTTAATGATTTTTTAAATGATTTTTTAAAATATGTACTGTATGTTCATAATTGATAGTGTAATATAAGTAAACTTATTGCAATTGTTCACAAAGAAAATTTAGATTTTTTAACTAATTTGATTGTTCCACAGAAAGGTACAGCAATAGTTTGTCTCAGGCTAATTCAATTTTCTGACAGTGGGTATTGAATCTGAATGAATACATTGCTTAAATTTTTTTTCCTGTCTGCTGTATATGTAAAATATCTTGTGCAATATTCAACACAGCTGGACACTGCTACTGAGCTCATCAGTTCTTGAAATTGGTGAAGCAGAAATAGTTGAAAATGGCAGCATCCATCTATTATATTACATTTTCTATAATAAGTACCCAAGGAATTGACATGTTGACAGGCTGTCAAATGATTATTTGCTCTATAGTGAACAGTTTAAATAATATGCCAGTTTTGCAATTTCATAAGTAAAAATAAAGTTTAAAGAGTAGACATACAGTAAAATGGTGGTTACATTTTGGATCTAAAAGTATTATTGTTTTCAATGTTTGCTTTCTGAATACAATTAAGGATGTTTCTATTATTAAAAAGCCCAGAAATTCCAAAGAAATGCTGCCTAATTGAATGGTTAATCTAAATTATCTGAGAGTGATTGGGTACAATAATGTGTTTGTGTGGACCTATCACTGGAATGACATTCCCACATCAGTTTATTGCTGCTTTGCAAATTTTGGTGCCAGGATAGTCTCTAGCTCCTTGAAACCCTGACCATATTAAGCTTATTATAAAAATGATGAGATGGCATTTAACTCCCATAAATCCAAGCTGACATACCAATGTACACTTTCTGTATTAGTCATCTGCCCTGTCAGTTTTATTATCTACTCCTTAAGTGGTTTTTGCAACACTGCTACAAAAAGGAAAAAAGTGTGTGTGTGTGTGTGTATATATATATATATATATATATATATATATATATATATATATATATATATATATATATATGTATTAGCCTTACTGTTGTAATTATGTTACTGTTGGGTAACTTTAATCCCTCAATGAGGTTTTTATTTTTAGCACCTGTTCCTCTCATGAACTTCAGCAATATGAGACAAAAGATGTTTTGCAGATTACACTTAGAATAACTTTATAATTGTGATAAGTACAATTCTACATTCATATGCTTTTTTATTCTTGACTCTTTAGTTATTATACAATCCCTACCTCATCCATTTTTCCTCATTCTAATAGTGTGCAGACTTTTGAGCACAATTCCTGCTATTCTAAATTTTAGAAGGTTTAGATTACTTTAAGTAATGCGCTGTAAAAAAATTTAATCTGAGCAAGCGTTGATTTACTTATATTTAGATTAAAAATCTTAACATGTCTATTTCAAAATTGAATTGACTAATCAGATATATGGTGAGTAAGATTAGTTTGCTTGTTTAAAGAAAGTCAGCCTTGTGGCAATTTAACATGGAATAAAACTATAAAAAATGGCACGTTCTGAACTTAAAATAAGCGTGATTAATCTGATAAAGATATTTTGAAGTAGATATCTTAGTTGATTAAAGAACATTCAAGACATAAATTCCTGTTTTAGGATTTAGACTGGAAATAGCATGTTTAAGTCTTGCTTATAATAAAATAATATATTTTTTGAATTGTTGGTCAGTATTTTATTTAATGTTAATAAAATAATTAGAACAATACTACCACATACATTGTAAATTTTGAGTTCTGCATTAACAACATGAATGTGACCTTCACACCCAAACCAACAGCTTTTTTTAGCTTTAGAAATTAGCATCTCCTAGCAGTCATTACATCTGCCAAAGGCAATGATATCCCTAAGGTAATATTTAAACAGAATATAAAAAATCTCTTTGACATTTACTGTGTAGCACAGAGTAAAATATATAAGCTTTGCTGCATTTACCATTTCATTCACTGGGTGAAAAGGGGGACACTGATTTCTTATGCTAAATACAGTATTGTCTATTTTAAAGCTGATCCCCAAAGCAATAAAATCAAGAGTACACTGCAAACATGTCTTTGATAGATCCAAAGTTTTATGCTATATTACTATCTGGATTAAGATGCTTACATTGTATTAAATGTTACTCAGTTAATGACTGCAGTCTTCATAAGGTTTGATGAGAAACGAGTGGTGCAAAAAGTATTTTGGCAATTTCAATTAACTGTAAAATGAACTGGACGTGCTCATCTCCTGTAATAATATTTAATTTTTTTTTTAAAGTATGAGCATTTGTCCAGTCAACTATTCAAGCTTATTGGTAAACAGTCGGAAGGAGGATTCATCCAAGAAAATAAATTTGCAGAGGTCTTCTGCTGTCAAGTCCTTGTACTTCCTGCAGAATTTCAGTCTGTCCCTGATGTTTTTCTTGGAAAGAATTGGCTTCTTAGCTGCCCTTCTTGACACAAGGCCGTTATCCAAAAGTCTTTGCCTCACTGTGCATGCAGATGCACTCATATCCACTTGCTGCCAAAACTGAGCGAGCTCTGCACTGGTGGCAACACAATTCTGTAGCTGACTCCTCAGAAGGAGACGGTCCTGGCGCTTGCTGGACACTCTTGGATGTCTTTAGGTTTTCTTCACTGAAATTGAACCTCTTACCTTGAAATTCTTGATGATCCGGTAAATGGTTCTTTCGGGTGCAACGTTCTTAGCAGCAATTTAATTTCATTTTGATGCAAAGTGGTGATGGCTGCACACGTTTCTTTAGAGGTAACCATGGTTAACACAAGAAGACAATGATTTCAAGCACATCTTCCCCTCTTTTATAGTAATCAGTCTGTCCATCTAATTCAATAGAGTGATTTCAGCTGTACACCTTCACCTGTGCTAGTGATGTGACTATACTGAAATTAAGTTTCCTGATCATTTTGTGCCTGGATCAAAATACGGTGATTTTTTGTGATAAAGTTAATTTTTTATGCTAATAAAGCTCTTTGCAATGAATTAATATGCATCTGGTCACTCTGCACAATAATCTAAAAACAATGTGAATTGCCACCACAAAAACTGAAGCCATAAATTTTGAAAAACAACATTTGTGTCACTGCCAAAACTTTGGTCAATTATATACTGTCAGTCATTGGGTAAGGTCTATCTCATGTGTCTTCTGCATGTCTAGTGTCCTTCTAATAAAACAATGTGTCCTTTTGCTTATTTTGAAATGTTGACTCACAGCGCCTACATTTATTGTATACAAACCCAACTCCTTCCTTAAATCTAGCAAGTTCATGATGATCCAAAGTTCTCCTCTCACAGAAACTTGAAAAGGTCAAAGAAAAATCCATACATACAGTATATCTCCTTGGTCCTGACACTACCATGGAAGAAATCCTTGAGACAGAGGTCTACAACTCCAGGCACTTGAATAAAGTTGCATAGTTTTTATAGAAATAACCATTGAATTTCCACTTTTCACCCTGCAGGCAGTGTACAAAAGAGTAATGTCATCAGGCTTAACTGGGAAGTCCCTGATTCCTACAGTCTTACATGCATGATGTGGCAACATTAGAAAAAAGATCAACAAAATTTTCAAATATCGCCGAGGCCTCAGTTTGTACCTGTTCCATGTTGTCTGAATGTCTTTCAAATATTGTTATCATTTGATACCCGAGGATGACTTGAGCTTGATATTGTTGCAATCTTGATACAATGCCAATGAAAGCGTTCCATTAATCAACATGTAAAAAACATAAAAGATATTTTAGATAATCAATGTGTCCATTTACAAATTCAGTCAACAGTAAAAATCAAAATACTGTAAATATTATTTGCTGTTGTTAGAGTTAAATTAGAACTGAAGAATATATGAGCATCTGCAATATTGTTATATAATGGCAAATCCTGCAACGCCCAAACAAGCTGTCTAAAAAAACACAAACTTAAGTCACAAACAGCAAATTAAAAAATAATGCTGGTCAGTGTTGATCAATTCAGTGTCAATAATGTAATTTATATATCTCTCTAGTCATAATGCAATATGGATTGATGTCATTGCAGTTTGATATTTTCTCTATATCGTATAGCACTAGTATACAGTGGAGACGTGAAAACTTAACTCCCTAAGTGGTCTTGTAATGTTTAGCCTCTTCATCAAAGACAGGGCTGGCTGTGAAAGGTGGCCTTTTTATGTATATTCCTGGCAAAGGCAGATCCATTTCTTCTCAAAGTTCTGCTATCAATATGGTTATCCTCTATTATGTAAACTATGAAAAATCAAATAGTGAATATATTTTAAAAAATGGGATAATCATACTAACATTATTTGAGTTACATCAACAAGTATTGCTTTTAAAATTTTGATAACGGACTAAGCTAATTAGTCAATTAATATGAAGTTGAACCAAAGCTAACTAATTTTACCTACCACATCTCTGTTGTGTGTCACAGAAACCTCCATCTGTGGTTCTTGTCGTATATCTGTGACATTCATCATTATCTGTGTTAGACAGAACTTGGCTGGTTTTTAGAGATGCAGATCAATTGCAACCAAAAAAGATCAGTGTATCAAAGTATTAATGTCCAATTTCTAATAGATCAGTTTGCGGAGCAACACTACTACTTTCTGGGGCTCTGTTGAATCCTGGCAAACCTCCAGAGCACAGGTATGAGGAAAGTTTTATATGACAGTGAAAAAAATTGAACACTCTGTATTGTACTCTGCACCCTGTGAAAGTAACGCCCGAGCAAGACAGGAATAGTTCAATCAATCAGTCTTTATTCAGTCACAGATGAGTACATGGACTCATGCTTTGCAAAGCAGAAGAGCAAAGTTTTCCGGTTTCAGTCAACTTTTAATATTCCTTTTCCTTCCACCCCCTTACTTATGAAACAGCATCTAAGCATTTCATCAATTCGGCCAACCGTTTCTTTTTTGTGTACATGTCAAGAGTGGCCCCAAAGATGGAAAGGTCATCTTTCCTGTGTCTAACAGATGCGTTCCTAAAAAAGAGAGTTACCCAAGTTCAGCTTACTTCACCTTATCTTATGACAGACGCTTGTATGAATAACCTGCCATTATAATAAAACAGATTTTAAATCCTTAGTAGCTTGCAAGCAATTAAATTTTCTTTCACAACCCACAGATACTGTACCGGTAGATAGCACACAATCCTGCACTGTGGCTATGTGCTCTTTTAATGTGACCCAGAAGTCAAAAAAACATTAAAACCACAAAAACAAAACAAATAAGTCATTGTGAAAATCTGATGATAACATACTGCCTAGCTAGTTAGACAAAAGTTTATTTAATTTCCCATAAGGGAATAACATTACAGCTAATCTACTCTTTACGCATCAGTCTGCTGTTAATCAAATTGGTTTTTGGTTCACACCATTTGAGGAGATGTAAGAAGTTTGTAGGCAAGAAACAAAAAAGTTTTTATGGTTAAGTTCCACTGTAACTGTGCACAGCTGGTGAGGAGCAATTGAAGGGAATCACATAGAAAGAAAGCAAATGTTGCTGAACACTTTCGGAGAACTTCAAGTGGAGAAAACCAACACAGCCATCAGGGAACAAGCTGACATTACTTTTGGTTATAGGTAAGTACAACCCCCCAATCAGAAAAAGTTGGGACAGTATGGAAAATGCAAGTAAAAGAAAAAAAAGGAATTGATTATTAAATTTACTGTGATTTTTATTCTATTGAAGACAGTATGAACCCAAGATATTTCATATTTTGTCTGGGCAATTCATTTGTTAATATAAATCCATTTCTGCAACACATTCCAAATAATGTTTAGCCTATACTAGATTAGCTATTTTGAATTCTTATGACTCAGTTGATAACTAGCTATGAAATTATTTTGAATGTCTAGTATGAAAATAATGTATTTAATGGGTGTATCCTCATCAGAAACAATAATTTGTAAGTCTAACATTTTTTTGAAAAAGTCTGACTGTACATTTCAATGTTATTATAAAATTCTGATCCTTTTTTTTTAATCCCTGCCAGTCCTTTAGCTAGATACCAAATAGGCATTTTGATGGTTTGGACAGTATCATTTGCTATTTTATGAAGTAGGGTGTTTTGTGTAGGGTATACTTGTCCACTGTTGAAAACCTGCTTAAAACTGCAAGAGTGTGTTGTTCTTCTCTTTTGTCTTCAGCTGCAAAGGTTAGTATAAACCTGTTATACACACACATAAAATTTTGTTATATTAAACAAATACAGCTGTGTTGTTGAGTGTTCAGTTTCTCTTAGAAGTTTGTCAATGTAAACATTTAGCGGTATTGAAGTTATTACGTTTTTAACACTATACTGTATGTAACATTTTTACATTTACCACTGTCAACACTCTACAAGCAGCTAAAACAGAACCCATCAGAATTTCAGATAACCATAGAGGACTCAGGGACAAACACCTGACTGGAGGCTTGAACGACAAAGAAAACTCAGTGATTTTGAAACCTCAGTTGATCAGCTAGATGACAATTCAACAGATGATGCTGACTCAATGCATGCTCAGTGCTATTATATTTGTCTGCTTTGAGAAGCAGCAACTGCCAAACAACAAAACACTGATAGTACAAATAGTGAGTGTAATTGCTTTTTTTACAAAGATTAAGTTAACTTCAAATTGTTTCATTATTCTAATTTAACAGATTTTGTTTGATCATGTTAAGTGTTGTGGTGTGTGCAGTAATAATACTAGTGCTCAGTTGTCAGAGACAAGACAAAGATTTCTTGCTGCGTGTTTATATATTTGAATCTTTAACCTTCTGCCCACTGGGGTGGAGCAGGTGGAAATAGGTCACTCAAGTTTTTAGCATTTATTGAAATATTAAAATTATTTGTTTGTATTTCACACCTATTGAAATTTTTAATTGAATGAAGGAAATGTGTGTCATCATCCTGACAAGTAATAGAGTGTGGGTTCAGTAAAGACTGTCTGCAAACATTTTCCTGGCTCAAATATATTCTGAATATCAATATCCTTGCCTCTTTGGTGTGTGTGTGTGTAATCTCACTGAATGTGCTAAACTTGATTAAGTTTAACTTTCAGCTTATTGAATGCATATACTAGGCATACAGAAAAATAATAAATCAATGTTGAACTTTGAGGAATTAGCACTGGAAACTTTTGTGTAGCTGTAAAGTTTGCTGATTAATTCTGTATGTCTAAATGCAAGACCTTCTGATAATCATAAATTGCAAGCTGTCAAAACTCTTCAAGAGGTATACAAGAAACCAAAGTGTATGCAGTATTTCAGCTTCTTGATTTGGATTTTGAGGCATCCTTTGATTCAGACACACTTAAGGAACTTGATGGGCCACACAAGATAACTGAAACATATCCTTGCTTCAGAAAGCTTTACCATGTATGTTTATTCTTCAACGGTTGAATTTTGTTTTTACTGAAGTAAATCTTTTTTTCAAGCTTAGTGTGCATTTTGATTACAGACGTGATCATTCAACCAATCCAAAATACACTAGCCCACTATAGGTGTTGTGGAATAAACTTTCCTCTGTTTTCAAAGAAGTCATTCTCAGAGACCAGATGAAAATGCAGAACAATTCTTTATGTGTACATAGATATGTATAAATATCTCTGTCCATGGAGTGAGCAATCAATTCATTCCCTTTTATCCTTTTCTATTACCATTACGTTATCTAATGCATCACATCATCTGACTCTTAATATACAGAATTCTATTATCTTAGCCAATCAACTACAGCCACCAGTAACCTTGTATACCTTTTGATTCTTTCATTATTCTAAACACTGCTTCATTAATAGGGGTGTCCTACGGGTTTTCCCAATGATTTAACCACTACTTTATAATAGGGATGTTCGGGCTTTCTCACTAGTTTGTCCTCGCTTTTTAAAGTGGGTGCTGTTTACACATCTACTTCATTTTAACCTTAGCAACTACATTGCTGGTTCTTCTTAAGATGCGGCCAAAGCCTCATGAGCTCAAGCTTTAAGCCATGTTTAGTTAACCCTTTAGTTACCTTCAGTCCTCTTCCTTTACAAACAGAGCTACTTCAGAATGACATACATGAAAGACACACAACACCTTCCTACATGAAATCAATGGCAGAGTCCAACAAGTTCATTGGCTAACTTGGGAACGCTAGGAAAATTTAGCCCTTAGATATTGAGAGTTGTAACCTAGATATTCATCCCTATTAAGAATCATGGCTGTTGCCTTGTACATGTTTATTTGTTGTAACATATATACTGGAAAATGTGTATTGGGAGTTCCTTTTCATGGCAGTTTTAACTTTTTGTGTTAAACATTTCACTTTTTGAGTTTCAAATATTGGGTAGTTGAAAATCAGCTCTAAGAAACATTTTGTTCTGACTGGTTGGTTTAAACATTTGATCATATTCTAACTATGTTTGAATAATATAGTGGAAGCTATGATTTTAATACTGATTTTGAAATACTGAAAATTGCACCCATCGTGTTGCAGAAGCTGATATCTGCATATTTTATGTTGCTGCATGGTTCAGAAAAATATATAAAATATTTATTTTAAGTTATCGTTGTGGTATTTTACAAATATTTTTTTTTTATTTGTTTCCTGATGATTGCACAAGTAGTAAGATGTTGTGTGTTTTCCCCAAATGTTTTGAGGGGCTTTTATCCATTTATTGAGCAAAATCACTCAATATTTCTTGCTTAAATCCTACCTTAAATTGCTTAAAATGTTCTTTTTTCTATCTGATTTGAAGCTTTTTATGATTCAAAGACCATAATGTAAAGCTATTTAATTTGTAATAGTTGCTAAGTTGCAATCCACAATCTCAAATGTTGACATGTCCATGGCGCCAGCTTATAAAGTTTTACATGTGTAATGCCATGCCTCACTAAAGACACACCTATAACAACCAGTTCTCCCATCAAGGCAACAATTACCCAAAATGTTGGCACATTTACAAGACAAAAAGGCCCTGTCCATACAGGAATTTAAATCTTGCTTAAATGAATGCGATTTGCATAGATCCATTCCGATATATATACATTGGTTGAGACACATTGGTTTGGATATATACATTGGTTTGAATACATCTGTTCAGATATATACATTGGTTGAAATATATATATTGGTTGATATATATTGGTTAGGATATATACAGTATATATTGCTTTAAATAGATCGGTTTAGATAAAGTATAATAAAGTATACTGTATGCATCAGTTCAGATACATCCGTTCAGATATATATATTGGTTGAGATACAGTTTGGATATATAGGTCGGTTCAGATATATACATTGGTTTGAATAGATCGGTTGGAATTTACAGGCAGGCAAAGCGCGGCCACCTAAGTTTAGCATCTCCCCTTCGCTTCATCATTGCTTCAACACTGTTGTCATTATTGTATGTATTTTACACAAGTAGCATATGCCTGTCTGTAACATATTGTTTTGTATGCCGTCTTGGTTGGGGGTCCTCGATTACAAAGCACTTTTTTCCTTTCTTTATTTAAAACACTCGCACAGATACCTGCCTCCTCGCCTCGCTCCGTCCCGCTCAATGCACCCGCCTCACTCGGTCCCTCTTGTTTCTCCCATGACAGATTCTTCTTTGATCGATGGTGATCACCTCGATAGACATGTTAATGGGGGTACGGTTGGAATGATAAAGGAAATGGGTACCTGAACAATGTAAAGTAAGTCTAAAATACCTACACAATAACTATAATCGTAATAAATGAACAATAAAACAGCGGAGAAGCCGTGGATTAAATAAAAAGGCTGTAGTTATCAGCAGGGAGACGTGAATACCGTGGCGAAGCAAGGAAGGGAATGTAGAGACCGGAGCGACGGACGGCCTTATATAGGCAGGCAGCCAACAACGTGGGAGGCGTTGGGATGGGGGACCCAACGCCGCCTCACACGGTGACCAAGCTGCAGGCTAAGGACGTATATATGTACGTAAGTAGGATTCAGTTAGCGTTGGGAACCCGTGTACCAAATTTCTTGAAGATGGGCCCATAAGTAACAAAGACCGTTGAAAAGTTCAATATGACGGCCGACAGTGGCATCATGTCACCGAAATAAGTACCAAATTTCAGCCTTCTACCTACACGGGAAGTTGGAGAATTAGTGACGTTGGAAAGTTCAATATGGCAGCTGACAGTGGCGTCACACCACCGAAATAAGTACGTACATTGGTTTC
>JANRMT010062836.1:15816144-15846581 GCA_026402145.1 Polypterus bichir lapradei
AATAAAGTATCCATTATTCGAGTATGTAGATCGGGGTATATATACATATATATATACCCGCGTATCGCAGCGGAGAAGTAGTGTGTTAAAGAAGCTATGAATAAGAAAAGGGAACATTTTAAAAATAACGTAACATGACTGTCAATATACAGTAATTGTTTTGTGAGTGTTATTGAGTGTTGCTGTCATCAAGGACTTGATTATCATTATTTCTTTCAATC
The DNA here is from genome assembly GCA_026402145.1 of Polypterus bichir lapradei. Taxonomy (NCBI): domain Eukaryota; kingdom Metazoa; phylum Chordata; class Cladistia; order Polypteriformes; family Polypteridae; genus Polypterus; species Polypterus bichir. Next base: position 15,816,366 of record JANRMT010062836.1, read on the forward strand.
AGGTTCGTATTTGTAGGATGTGTTGTGTTCAAGTTACATTCCGTGTTTGTCAATCGTTGTAAAGATAACAGGTTTCATTTATCGATTCGTTTCTTACTGCATCAATAAACAGCTCGTCTTCTTCTTTATCTGAGACCTGACACACTGCATGCACAGGTTTTTTTTTTTACACTGTCTTCCTTTAGCGGGACATTGACTTTTTCCACCGTGTGCTTTGTTTCCGCAGTAGCTGCACTTATGAATATGCTTGTATGTATCAGACGCTTCATATTTTTTTGCTGCCTTTTCAATTGTGTAATTCGGTTTTTGTTCAGCGCTCTTTGGAACTGTTGCTTTTTGTCTGTGCACTGCGTCAGTTCACGTAAGCCGCTCGGTGTACATGCATCGAAGTTTCCCAGCTGTGCTGGTGCCATGTCGTGCTATGTCCATGGCTGTATTTAATGTTACCGAAGTCCCGGCACTTAAAACTTTCTCTCGCAGTTTCACTGAGTTTGCGCCAAACACCACCCTGACCATCTCATCTTCCTCTGCATAAGCACAGTCCTTCACCCATGAATATTTAGTGGCAGTGTTTCTATTGGATTGCCGCTGACGGACGGCCTTATATGGGCAGGCACTAAATTACAAACGCCAGCGGCAGCCTGTCTATGAACTTAATTTAAAGTTTAGGTTTACATCGTGCTTTGTTTCCGTAGTAGCATCACTCATGAATATAGTTGTATGTCACTCGCTCGCTTCTTATTGTTTCGCTGCCTTCTCAATTATATAATGCATGTTTTCTTCAGCGCTTTTTGGAGGTCTTCCTGGTTTTCTACGTACTGCGTGATTACGTGGGAGGCGTGATGATGTCACACGAAACTCCGCCCCCACGGCTTTCGCTCTCATCTCCATTACAGTAAATGGAGAAAAGCAGCTTCCAGTTAGAATTTCGAAATGAAACCTGCTTAACTTTTGTAAGTGAGCTGTAAGGAATAAGCCTGCCAAATTTCAGCCTTCCACCCACACGGGAAGTTGGTGAGTGAGTGAGTGAGTGAGTGAATCAGTCAGTCAGTGAGGGCTTTGCCTTTTATTAGTATAGATTAGCATTGTTCCTGACTTAATTGTATAAGAAACCTAAAAACACTTAATATTTTTCGTTAAGGCCATTAGGAATAACTGTATCTAGGACCTTAATCCATTCCATCTCTTTTTTTATCCGGTAATTTTTTATTCCAATAACTCTGATGTTCAATTCCAAAAAATACAGGTAAGTGCTTTGGTTGTGCAAAATGTTTACATAATTCCGTATTTTTAATTTGATTGTGAATCAGGCGGAGATGTTGAACACAACGTGCCTTGATGGAATTTTTTGTCTCCCCTATATAAATCTTTCCACAGTTTTTACATTGTATTCCATAAATACAGTTTACTGAATTCTTATTCAGATCTTGAAAAATTGGGGCCTCCTTTTGAGTAAAGGAATTCTTAATCATTTTTTATTTTTAAAAGGGATAACCCATGCACATTTATTTTTATTTTTCTTTTTAGTACATGATGCCCTTACAATGAGATCCCTTAAGGTCCTATTTCTTCGATAGGCTGCCACCAATTTCCACTCTCTCAAGTCCTCATCTATCATCTGGACTTTTAAGAAATTCTCCTGTAATACCCTCACTGTACTTTGGGCCTGCATTGAAAAGGTAAATATCATGGGGAGCACATTTTGCTTTAATCCACCTCCCCTTCCATTATTTCCCCCATCTCCCTCCTGTATATCACCCATATCTACGTGGCTCCTATCTCTCCCCTCCTCCTCCCAATCCATCTGTTTCCTTTCCATAAACCATTGTTTTAATCTATCCATATCTACCATCAAGCCATCCAATTCCGTCCAATCTCCCACCTCTAACCTCCATTCCAACAACCCTTCCTGTATTAATGACCTTCCCTGTTGTTTGTCTGGGCTTTCATATTTTATGATCCAATTCCCCTCCTCCCTCACCTCCATCCAAAAACCCTTAACCTCATATTTCCACCCTCCAGGTTTACAAGGACTATCTTGTCCCTGCTCACTGTTAACATCAGGGTCCTCCTCTGGATTTTTAAGGTAAGTAATGTATGAGGGGTTGGCCATGTCTCTCCTATATAGATCATTATTTTGTCCCAGTTCACTGTTAACATCAGGGTCCTCCTCTATGTTTTTAAGGTAATTATTGGATGAGGGGTTGGCCATATCATTCCTATAGACATCATTATTTTGCCCCAGCTTACTGTTAACATCAGGGTCCTCCTCTAGATTTTTAAGATAAGTATTGGAGGAGGGGTTGGCCATATCACTTCTATATAACTACTTATTTTGTCCCAGCTCACTGTTAACTTCAGGGTCCTCCTCTAGGTTTTTAAGGTGAGTATTGGAGGAGGGGCTGACCATATTTCTCCTATATAACTTCTTATTTTGTCCCAGCTCACTGTTAACATCAGAATCCTCCTCTAGGTTTTTAAGGTAAGTATTGAATGAGGGGTTGGCCATATCTCTCCTATATAGGTCATTATTTTGTCCCAGTTCACTGTTAACATCAGGGTCCTCCTCTAGTTTTTTAAGGTAAATATTGGATGAGGGGTTGGCCATATCATTCCTATCTAAACCATTACTTTGTCCCAATTCACTGTTAACATCAGGGCCCCTATTAGAATTTTTAAGGTAAGTATAGGGTGAAGGGTTAGCCCTATCCTGTCCATAGGGATCATTACTTTGCTCCAGATCACTCTTAACATTAGGGTTCCTCCCTAAATTTTTAAAGTAAGTATTGGGCCAAGAATTGGCCATATCAATGCCAGGAAAATGCTTATTCCACCCCTTCTCACTATTCCCCTCCGGAATCCTCCCTAAGTCCTTAGGATAAGTATTAGGTGCAGAGTTGGCCATATCACTCCTATAACAATCCTTATTTTGTCCACTATTGCTGTTAATCTTAGGGGCTCTCCCTAAATTTTTAAGGTAAGTATTGGATAAGGGGTTGATTATTCCACTCCTATAGAGATCATTATTTTCCCAAGTATCGGTATTAACATCCAGGACCCTCCCCAGATTCTTAAGGTAAGTATCGGATAAGGGATTGGCCATATCCATCCCACCCAGATCATCATTATTATACCCCGAAAAAACCATTAACCTCCATTCTCCGTTCCCATCTCCATCTACCCACTCCTATATCCACATACATCCCTTGATATAACTCCCAATACCAAATTCTTGGATTAATTTCACAGGACCAAATCCCTTGTTGGTAATATGGATTAAACTCCATCTGATACTTGTATTGATCTTTTTTAATGCCCCATGGTCCCCTTCCTATAGGAATCCAATATTGTTTTCCCAGTACACTATAACTTTCCCCAAATTCCTCCTGAATATGATCGTATTCACTAACCTTTTCCTTGGGACTGAGACATAACTCATAAATCCTAGGATACTGCTTAACAGTTTTATGACACATTTTCTTAAATTGTAGCAGAGGTCCAACACACCAGATAGGCAAGTACATCAGTATGATATCATAAATGTACATTAGGGTTAGGGTAACCCTAATTTATGTGAATTTCCCCTTGGGATTAATAAAGTATCTGTCTATCTATCTATCTACATCAGCAATGCTGAAGTTATTCAAAGCTGACTTTATATTGCCTTATATTTAGCAGTTACATATAAAAAAGAATGCATGCACACATTGTTTGAGTTGTTTACAGGTTATCTGTTACACTGTATGGTCAATGTAGGATCATGCAATATTATCAGCTTGAGCCACATCAGTAACAGTGAGTTCAGAGCTGTAAGTCAATACTTTGTGTAATAATTTACATCAAGAAAATACACTTCATGCATTTTGTGTCTTCTCAATTTATTAGGGAGTAGTTAATTTTGTTTTGATGTGTTACTTGAAACATAAATCCTATTGATAATACCAGTGTCACAACTTGGATATACAGAAAAAAAGAAAACACACACATGCACATATAATATATATTATATACTCTCTCTCTCTCTCTTTCTCTCTCTCTCTCTCTATATATATTTATATACACATGGTCACACACGCATGCAACTTCAGGACTTGTCAATTTGCAATTCTACCCCAACTTCCTTTCCTCTGCAGATCCATAGGCACCTAATGTTATGTCCGGTTTTTGGATGCATGACTCAACCTCTTCCACCTTATTAATGTCATAGAACCATTTTCCCCAGTCTAGTCAGAGACTGCTCACTGCTGTCTATTAAGATGTCCTTTTTTGTAGAAATCTTTTTATCAAACACAGCAATATATAGATATGGTGTCCCAATTCTTTACCTTTGTTTGTGCTTTATTATATATATATATTGTGAAGGATGGCCGGCAGCTCATCCCGGCCGATACATCCAGGCCGCTAGATGGCATCTTCTGTGCAGCATGGAGGTGCCCCAGATTCCCGCAGGGACAATGGGAGATGGAGTTCTGCTTCACAGCCCTGCTGGGTGCTGTGGGTGCCATTGTGAGACGCTGCAGGGAGACGCAGGGATTTTTATGTTCCCTGTAGCCCGGAAGTACTCCCAAGTCACGGGGATGGAAGAACAGAAGTACTTCCAGGCTGAAGAAAAATACAAGTCTTCATCTGACCCGGAAGTGCTATTGAATCACATGGACCGAAGGACAGGCGCACTTCCGGGTCAAGGACTATTTAAAGTACTATGAGAAACCCAGCAAGTTGGGATGTAGAGTGACGGAGCTGGTGGGAGGAGAGGAGGAATATTGTTATTATTATTGTATTGTTGTTTATTAATTGGCTTATGGTGGTGATTGTGGTGCACTGTGGCAAAATTGCAAGTACAGAAGAAATTAAAAATATTTCTAGGGCTTTTACCTGGAGTCTGGACGTTTTGTCTGTTGGGTTTGAGGAGCGACAGCGCCCTCTAGTGTCACAATATATATATGTATGTGTGTGTGTGTGTGTGCAGCTGCTACAGCAGTTAGTAGAATAACAAAAAAAAAGTGATAGCAAGTGATAACAATCAAAATAAGTGATACTAACTTCCCTAAGATATTCTATACTGTCTAATACTGGCCTTACTGCAGAGCCCACAATGACTTGCTTTGCACACGTATTCATCCCAAACAAATGCAAGACATTCCTGCATAAAATTCAAAACATCATAAAAGACACCATAACTCAACAATCTCAATCCCCATTTAGTTCCTTTTAGGCATGTGAAGGAAGAGGATGTATCCCATTGTAGAGCTCATGCATACAGTCACACTAACATAGTCATTTAGAAACTGGCTTAAAAGAGGTGGCATGATGGTTACTGCTGCTCCTTTATGAATTACACACCTACTTATCGTTTGTATGGGCACTGCATTTTCTCTGTATGCTACAGTTTTCCTCCCACATCCCAGATACATGTATGTAAAGCTGATTTGGGATTTTAGAATGGCAGACTCTCAATGGCTGTTTCCTGTCTTGTGCCTAGTGCTGCCAAAATTTGCTCTGAACTTCTAGTACCCTGAACTGGACTAAGTAGTTTGGCAATGTTATGTTGTGTTTTGCTGATTGACCTAAAATGCATCTCTTTCAGGATATGGGGAGAACACTGCAAAAACCAGAGAAAACCCACTCAGACACAGACAAATTCCAAATGGACAACAATGTCTATCAAATGCAGGACATTGTATCAGAGAATAAGCAACACTGACTAGTGTTATATACAACAGTGCTGAAAAAAAATAATAAACTAATTTTAAACAGAAAAAAACACAACACAAATGGGGTGTGCTTTACGGTGCCAAAACATAAGCTGTTAAAAGACACAAATCACACTGGAACAACTGAGAAAGTACTAAGCACCAGTCATAGGGCAAAATTTCATTAAAATTCAAATTTTGCTATACAGAAATACTGCCAATATGAAAGATAGCCTTAGATCATGTATTATATGATATTACTACTACGACTAAGTGAAACAGAAAGGCAAATGAAAATGTCTTTTGTAAAAGCAGGTAATTTAAAAATCTGGTTGATACTAGAAGTAACGTATAACATGCCAGACTGATCATTATTCACCACCTGTATTATGACGTGAAGGTGAAATTTGTTGACACACAACTTAGATAACACTATACGTGACTGGAGCTTGGACTACAGGTTGAGTGTTTCACCTACACACACTTAATTTAGTGAGTCGCAACCTTGGACAAGTATGGTGAACTGCAACACAGTTATAATTACAGGCTTATTTTAAAATCAAACTCTACTGGGATGAGCAAAACACAGACTTATTGTTTTGGAAGAGCTCTCATGAGTCACAGATGTGAGTGCTTGAAGCATCGATACACCTTTCACTGATACTGATTGAGAAATAGGGATAGTGTTTATCAAGGAGGAATTATATAATAGTGGATCTTTCATTGGTCTCTACAGCAATTCTCTAAAAATGACAGAAAGAGAAAGCAGCCAAATTCACAATGCTTGCTTTTCTGATTAAATCATATGTCTATCCCTGATACACATCAGAGAAGCCTCTGCAACATGTAGAGTGTTGGCATTCTCATTTTTTTTAATAGGAAAAATAATATTACAAATTCTTCAACGATCTAGTGAAGACAAACAGCTAATGGATCAGTAAGGCATTGAAGCAGGAAATAAAAGGACAGCCACTGCTAGAGCAATGCTTGGTGTTATCTCACAAATCAAAAAGATACATTTAAATTTGGATAGTTTTGCACTGCACCAACTATATTATAGGTTTATAGGGTCATTAATATAACATGTAAAGAGTATAGTGAAATTCTTACTTGTACATACTAATTAACATGCAACACATCTTATGTTACTACAGTGCAGTTATAAGTAACACAAAACATATAGTGCATTACTTTTATGAAAATTTCATACTGCAAAAAGTTTTATCATGAAGAATGTATATGAATTGTATCATGGGATAAGTGTATTGTCTCATGCCTACTACACTCAGGAGGAAATAGAAGCATTAAAAAAATGAAACAATACCCCATTTGGAACTGAGTTACTGTATGTACAGTATCAGGAGCTCAACGCATTATGGATATGGAAAGACAATTCTTACATGTGCAAATCTGTATATCCATATCCTAGTAGTTTTAAACCAACTACTGCATCCTGATGGAAGCAATCTCTATCCTTAACCTTAAATGGAAAATGTGCATATTTTCCATTGACAAAACAATTTTTTTGGAGATGGGAGGGTCTTTTTAAATTTGCCTTTATTTGCAGCTTCCACCCTCAATTCATGCCTTTGCTCAGACATGTTTATAATGTAAAGGAGGCAAAATCTGCATGTGATAGGTAAGAGTAAGCCTAGGGATGGCTATTTTTTTTTCATAGTTAGGAAACAATAAATTGCTTTTTATATTAAAATGTTTGTTTCACCTTTTGATATTAAACATAAGTAATTTCCAAATAATTTGATCAGCATATTTAAATATAGACCATAAGACAAAGAAATAAAGAAAGAAAGAAAGAAAGAAAGCTATGGATGAACAGGGGTAGATGGGTGTAGGAGAAGAAACAGTTATCTGCAGTTAAAAAAGCTAGATGGTTTACTCATATTTGTTGTTTCTGAAATGTTCACATAAGAGTTCAGATGTTGAGCAGAAGCCTGATTTTAAACAATAAATATACCTCAATAAAAGACGAACTCAGCTTTTAATATTGTGTGGTATCACTGGTTTGGATGTTGGTGTTCATTTTGGTAAACACAACCATACAAATGCATTTGGAGGATGTTTTTCATGCTTTAATTATTCATATAAAAACCATGAGCACACCTGCCACAGGGCAATCAAGTTCTAAGTGAATAAGCACAGCAAATAAGCAGTATAACACTGAAATACTGAATACCCTGCTTTCCTTTAATACTCTCAAGTTTAGAAAAGAAAATAAAACAGAATCTTTTTCCCTACTGTGCCTTTTCATAGGTGATCACACAAGAATATGTGTCAATTTGCCTTTCAAAATAGCAATAACATCCACTCTCATATATTCCGTAAACTATTAACTAGACAAAATTTACATTACATACAATATGCTATAGGCAAAATGAACAGGTGGGTTCCAAAGCATTTCATGCTCTGAAAGGTGCTACATGAAACATGATATAGATAAGCACATTATTGGTAATGTTTTGACACTTTATGTATTTTGTAAGAAAATGATACTCAATTCTTATTGGGGTTTTTAAGTGTCTTTAAGACAGAAGAGCATGGAAACAAAATGGAAAACTAATGACCCATGAGATTGGCCCTACTGTCAAGGAATCGTAACAGTTAACCTTTCTTTTAAAAATGATAATGGCTACAATAAATACTCTTTTTCTGCTAAGACCACACCTTCCCCATAAGCCTACTAAGTCTCTCACAAATTTAGGGCAGTTCACAGTACTTAATACAAGAGACAAAAGTCTTTAGACATTAATTGTACTGTTATGGAAAAGATAAGGACACTTCATATTAAAAGTTTTAATTTTGTTGTAACAGCAAGTCACTTTCTACTTGTCGTGTTAATTTAATAAATGATGAATAAAACATTTTTGACAGAATGGCAACATTGCCTTTTATGTTTGTGTTTGATCTTTTGTTTTATCACATATTCTTTTTTACAATTGTAGTTAGGATATAGCAGGTTGGATAATGGATGGATTGATGTATAGTTTATATTTAATGGGGAAATTATTATCTTGTGGTTACCTTGTCATACGTTTTAAACATTATTTTGCACATTTGTGTGTTTTAACCTAACAATATCCCACAACAGCCTTGGTGCAGATTTATATATTTTGAATACTAAATAGTAACTGTCTGTTCATTAACAGTGTTATTTTAGTTGCTTTGTTAGCTGCATGCAGTTATTGACAGCCTACTTAATTTTATATTTTGTTTTATATTCTTTCTGCACAAAAACAATAACATTTTGTAACGGCCAACTCTTCAAAGCCGGCAGCTACACCACTAAGATTTGTGGCCTGGCAAGTTGAGAACGTTAGACCCGACAAGCAATACTTCTTCCAAATAAACTTCCCCCAATCGACAATCAAAAATAAGCCAAACAACAAACCACATGCAAAGTAATAGAGTATATATTAATAATAATATAATAATAATAATCAAAAAATGAACAAAAATTTCAAACAATATATATCTCACACACAACCAACCCCGATATGACATTCAACCCCAAAAGTGTCTGGCGGAAAGTACAAATAAAAAGAAAAGGTGCAGCACAAAGTTAATATACAATACAAACCCTCCCTTGACCCCACACTGAATACAAACTCACTAAGACACACAGAAAGCACGAAACACACATAAAAGTCCAGAAGGTTTAATGGGAAATGATTGTGAACCTGGATCAGCTGGAAAATGAAGTTGAAGTTGGTCTTGTGGACAGCTGAAACATCATTTTTGGGTGCTTCATGGTGCCTTGATCAGGTGGTGGTGGTGGACCGGAAAAGATGGCAGAGAATAGTACAAATTAATAAAAATGCGGATCTTTGAAGAATATGATAATTCTATACCCATGTAATCTATAATGAATACAACTTAAATGTAGCTAAAAAAAACCAAATTAAAACAATGGATTTTTAGCATTTTTTTTAAAATGTTCCACAATATTAGACTGGCGAATTTCTCTCAGTAAAGTATTGCAAATTTTAGGTGCATAATAGCAAAAGGCTGCCTCCCCACTTCTTTTAAGCTTTGCTCTTGGAATTATAAGAAGACCTCCATTCAAAGATGAACAGAATACTTTGCTCAGTGTGGTGTGTTGAGTTTTCTGAATGCATGAGCCCATGCACTTACTGGTGTCACCTTGCATATTTTTAACAAAGACAACTTGTGGAAAAAATATATGTCCAAACCTAATAAGATAATTATTTGCTATAGATGATGCTTAAGATGTCATTGAATAACTGAGAGAGTAGAAGAACCCTCCGTAACTACATACTAAACCATTACAATGTGAATGCTGTGTAATACTCTATGAAGCATGAACATCTACATAAGCATATTGATAGCCATGATGGAACATGTTGTCAAGACAGGAAAGTCAAAGCTGCTGGATAGTTTGAAGCAAGAGGACCTCCATCCTATGCTCCTGCATTTCCATACCCCGTGTTGAAACAGAGGATACTAAAGTTGCCTTCTGATTTTTTTTTTCACAGACAAGTACATCCTCAGAGGTCTCTGCAAGAATACTCTGGGAAACTCTGAAGAAATTTTTAAGGGGACAAATTATTTCATATCTCTCTCACAAAAATAAATTGGAAACCAAGAAGCCAGCAGAGTTAATCAGTGAAATTACCAGAATAGATCAAGAACACACCAGATTCCTAAATTAGGCACTTTATAGGAAAAGACAGGCTTTGCAATCAGAACTCAACCTCTTGACAACAAAACAAGCGGAACAACTAATTTTTAAATAGCAACATCATTACTATGAACATGAAGAGAATGCTAACAAGATCTTAGCTCAACAAATCCACAAGCAGGAAGTTTGCAGTGCAACACCAATAATTACTAACACAGACGAAGACAAAATCATTGACCCTAATAAATAAAACATACACATTTAATGAGTACTATAAGTCCTTGTATTCTACTCCATTTAAAGAAGACACAATTTAATTTGTTTTTCAATGCATTCTACCACAAACTTTTCGCCAAACATTAATTACTGAATTTCCTAGAAAAATTAGGTCTTGTTACAATGTGCACCATACAAACCAATCTCACTACTGAATAATGATGTTAAGATGCTCTCCAAAGTTCTAGCCAGAAGGATTGAGAAAGTGTTTTCTTTGGTAATATCACAAGACCAAACCGGATTTATTAAAGGCAGACACTTCGCTTCCAATCTTCATTGCCCGTTTATGTAATATATTCACCCACAAACTCTAACACCCTGGAGATCTTCTTATCTCTGGATGCAGAAAAAGCATTCGATATGGTTGAACTTGCTTATTCACTACATTGCACAGATTTGGGTTTGGCCCAAACATATTTGCATGGATCAAACTACTGTATACCAGTCCAGAAGCTTCAGTTTGTATTAACAACATTATTTTAGACTACTTCAAACTAGAATGCGGTACTAGACAAGGATGCCCCCTGTCATCACTGCTGTTTGCAATTGCCATTAAGCCATTGGCTGCACTTCTCCTGAGATAAAGGGGATTATCAGAGAAGGACTAGAACAGAAAATACCCCTATATGCAGAGGATATGACACTATATATATCAGATCTGCAAAATACTGTGCCTGCAATCCTAACAGCATTAGCACAATTTCAAAAGATATCTGGCCTCAAATTAATTTGAATAAAAATGTGCTTTTTCCAGTGAACTCTCTAACACACAACATTAGATTGGACACCTTCCCTTTTATCATAGCAGATCAGTTTAAATAACTGGGGGTAAACGCCACATAGTAAACGTAAAGCTGTTTCTCCAACAAAATTTTGCTGTCTGCCTGGAAAAACTTGATGTGCATAGATAGTCTACCCTCCATCTCAAGATGAATATCCTTCCTAAGCTTCTTTTTCTATTTCAAAACATCCCCATATACATTAACAATTTCAAAACATCCTGCATCCAAAGGTCGACCCTACAATGACCTAAAGCAGGTGGTATGGCTCTACCTAAGTTTCAATTTTATTATTGGGCGGCAAATATACAAGCTATAAAAACCTGGAAATTGACACAAACGGATGAACATACACAGGCGTGGTCTGCAATAGACATAATACTTCTTGTAATCCTCGCTTTGTGCGCCAGTAAATACGAGTTATCATCAATATAATAACAATGTAGGAATTACTTCAAGATAGAGAAGCTTTTATCTGTGGCACCTCTACACAATAACCTCCTTTTTCCACCCTCTCAAAATTATACAGCTTTTAATGTTTGGAAAATGTACAGGATTAAATCACTTAGAGATTTGTACATAGAGATCTTTGCATCCTAAAAACAATTACACTCCAAATTTAACTTTCCATCAACACAATTTTCCACTATTTCCAAATTGGAAACTTTGTTAAACAAAATCTGACCAATTTTCCTCACCTCCTACCTATTATTATTCTAGAATAAATATTGATTGGTCTTGAGGACTCAGACAGTATTTCTATAATATATAAAAACATTTTAAAGTCCCTCCCTTTTAAAGATCCCAGAGAACAGTGAGAAAAGGATATCTTACTCAATATTTCAGAAAAGGCGTGGAAGGCAGCCATGCACAGAATTCACTCTAGCTCCATATTCACAAAGCATACAATTATTCAACTTAAAATCTTTTATCAAGCACATCTGTCTCATTTAAAATTGTCCAAAACATTTACAGGGCAAGATCCAACCTGTGAATGTTGCAATCAAGCTCCAGCTTCACTAGACCACATGTTTTTGGTATTCACCAAATTAACATCATTCTGGACCAAAATTTTTAAATGTCTTTCAGACATCCTTGGTGTCACAATGACTCCTAATCCACTAACAGCTGTGTTTGGTGGACTCCCAGATGGGCTTAAAGTGTAGAAGGACAAACAAACTATATTTGCCTTTAATTCATTTTTAGCACAGAGACTTACAAGTTTAACTTGGTTTTATGGTTTTAATAAATTCAATAGAAAAGTTATTTTATTTAATAAATAATCCATTTTACTATATTTTATCATTTTTGGCATAATTCTGGGTAACATGGTCACTACAATAGCACTGTTCATTTTGACAATATAAATGCACACTTTCATCTGCTTTCAACTTCTCTAACTCCTGCCACTTCACTGGTGGGGGGGGTAGGAGACAAGATATTTTTACCTCTAAGAGCTTGAAATAAACCCTTCTGGGTAATGTAATGTTATTACTGTCTCTTTTCCAATTAACAAGACCACTGTTGTTTATCACCCTGCAGGTTTGCTCAGGATCTTCCTTGATGAGCTGGATGGACTGCTCTGTTCCCTCTCAGATGACGGCAGCAAACTTCTAATTCTCAGGGACCTGAACATCCACCTGGACAGCCCTCATGCTGCTGACTTTCTCGCTCTTCCTTCAATACCACACAACTACACACCCCATCTACTCACAAGGGTGGCAATCTGCTTGACTTCATTCTCTCACGCAACTGCACTCCCACACATGCAACTGTCACTCCTTTACACACGTCTGACCACTTTTTTATTCGGTTCTCTCTACTGCTTCCCTCTTTTCACTCTTCTTGTCCCCCCATTGTATCCTTCTGCCAACACCTCTGCTCCCTCTCTCTCTCCCATTTCTCTTCCATAGTCTCCATATGTCCCTCACTCATTCCTGCAATTAAACACATTATTAAGACCACACTCAGCTCAGGCACATTTCCTACTATCTTTAAGCATGCTCTGATAATCCCACTTCTCATAAAACCAACATTTAATCCATCCCAAGTTAACAATTACAGGCCTGTCTTTCTCTTCTCCTTTCTTTCCAAAACATTTGAATGTGCTTTTTCTGCCTTAAAATACCCATCCTACATGCTTTAAACACATGTAAACTTATTAAAACACACTCTGTAAACACATATGATATGTGCATGTCGGGCTAAGGCTAAGGATATGAGCAACATCTCTCTATTATAAAACATTTTAACGTCACGCAAGACAAGGCTGTGAGACAGTAGGACAGCTGCTGTACAGGCTTTTAAATGTTTGACACGCAGAGCGACAAGTAGAACAAGCAACTTGGCAGAAGCAGCACAAAGCCAGCACAAAGTCCACTTCTCCTTAGCGTGCATTCAGCTCCAACCCCTTCACAATGTGAAGTTGCAGGACTGTAGCATGCCTCTGGGATCTGAGCGAAGCAATCGAGACCAGATCATCTCAGACAGACACTTTGACGACACGCCCTACTTACAAACAATTTAAAACAAGTTCACTGACATCTAACCTAGCAGTTGTTGGAATGCTTTTGGCAGACAAACTTCAGGTGTTCCCAGCTCTTAAAACAATGACAAGCAGAACATGCAGCTTGCCAACAGCAGCTGCATAAAGCCAGCAGATGATCCAAGCACTTCTCCTTAGCGTGCATTCAGCCCTCACACCCCCCCTTCTCCTCCTTCAGAACGCGCAGAGCGACAAGCAGAACAGGCATCTTGACAGAAGCAGCACAAAGCCAGTAGCTGATCCGTCCACTTCTGCTTAGTGTGCGTTTAGCTCCCTCCCTTCACAAAGCGAGCGACAGAAACGCAAAGTGGCAAAAGGACAGCTGCTGTACAGGCATTTAAGTGATTGATGCAAACCACAACAAGCACCACACACAGATGGCCAGCAGCAGCAGCAAGAAACCAGCTGAACCGATTGCATCTCTTTAGTGTGCGGTCAGACCCCTCCCCTTCACAATGCAAGCAGCGTTATAAGTGCCGCGAGAAAGAGATTTAACCACACCCGGGGCAGGAAATAAAGGACATATATTGTTTTTACAAAAGTTTTAAAGTAAAAATGAAAATAATGCATATGTAACAATTCCCATGAAAATAATAATCTCTTTAAATTGTTTATCCGGTAAACCAAACCCAGGGGTGGGCCCCCTAGTAATAATAATAATAAATCCGTGATGTAGCAGGGGCACGATAGCTGAACTGTGATATAGCGGGGGATCACTGTATATATTAAACAATAAAGTTTTAAAGGACACATACAAGGCGAGTGATGTCCCTGGTCAGATTGTGACAAAGAGAAGTGTAGACAGAGGTTCAAATTGTTGCATACCACAACTAACCAGATCCAGGGGTTTATATACCTTGAAGATATGTTTCAGACATGAAAGAAACAAGAGATAAAGCGGAACACAGTTATACACAGAAGTGGTGTCCCACAGGGCTCAGTACTGGGACATTTATTGTTTTCACTTTGCATGCTTCCATTGGGATCTATCATTAGGAAACATAATGTTAATTTTCACTCATATGCAGATGACAACCAGTTATATCTTTCATTTAGATCAATTTAAGTTTCTCCGATGTTGTCTTTAATTATTTGTGTTAGTGAATTAAAGGAGTGGATGGATGAGAACTACTTGTCTTTAAATACAGATAAAACAGAGATGTTAATTGTTGGAGGGAATGACGCTGATCACAACAATATTTTGTCATCACTTAACTCAGTTGGAATCACCATTAATTTTATTGAATCAGCCCACAATCTAGGAGTTATCTTTGACTCTAGCATGTCGTTTAAAGCGTATAATACAAAGTTGTCCAAATCATGTTTTTTCCATCTTAAAAATGTTGGAAATAAACAGGATTCTGAGAAATTAATTCATGCATTTATTTCTAGTAGGATTGACTACTGCAATGCGGTGTTCACTGGATGTTCAAATTGTTCTTTATACAGCCTCCAGTTAATCTGATTACAAGAACAAGAAAATACGAACACATAACTCCAGTTCTTAAATCCTTACACTAGCTCCCGGTTAAGTTTAGGGCAGATTTCAAAATCCTCCTTCTAACATATAAAGCATTAAATTGCCAAGGTCCAGCTTACTTGTCTGAATTTATCATGATTTACAAACCAGAGTACACATTAAGATCTCAAGATGGCGGTCTGCTTATGATTCCAAGGATTAATAAAATAACAGTGGGAGGTCGAGCTTTCAGTTACAGTGCCCCTAAACTGTGGAATGGTCTGCCTGCTACTATAAGAGATGCCCCTTCGGTCTCAGCTTTTAAATCCCAGCTGAAGACTCACTACTTCAGTTTAGCATACCCTGACTAGAGCTGCTGATTAACTGTACAGACTGCATCTCTGTTGTTAGCCATTAGCACTAAAACATAAGTAACATGATACTTATAATCTGTTACTAACTCTCACCTATTTTTTCTCTTCTCTGTACTGAAATGTGGCACTTGGTGCCACGACCCACCTGCAAAGTTGTTTTGCCTGCCTAAGGTAAAGTCATCCCTGATAGAGGATCGCAGGAATCGTGGAGTAGAGGGGTCCTTTCATTGGATTGGCTGGCCCAGCGCTGTTTCAGCTGTGGAATGACCAAATGGGGGAGGCAGCTTGATGGCTGAGGTCTCCAGGACTCTAAACAAATCCAAAGCATAATCATCTACTGTTAAATTCTGTTCCGTACTTGTAAATGTTTAATTTTTATACTGTATTGAGGATTTGTTCTGTTTTGTGTATTGTATTGTATTGACCCCCTACTTTTTGACACCCACTGCACGCCCAACCTACCTGGAAAGAGGTCGCTCTTTGAACTGCCTTTCCCAAGGTTTCTTCCATTTTTTCCCCACAAGTGTTTTTTTTTGGGAGCTTTTCCTTGTCTTCTTAGAGAGTCAAGGCTGGGTGGTTCTCAAGAGGCAGGACCTGCTAAAGCCCATTGTGGCACTTTTTGTGTGATTTTGGGCTATACAAAAATAAATTGTATTGTATTGTATTGTAGTTCAACAAATAACAGTAATATTTAACAGCATATGGGCAGAACACTACTGTTTTTAACCAGGTCTCTTCCTACCTTGTACAGAATGGATTGCTCAATACCAACCAGTCCGGCTTCAAGTGGAACCACTTGACTGAGATGGCTCTTCTAACTGTGGTTGACCAGCTATGACTTGCTAAAGCTACTAACATTTCATTGGTCCTGATCCTGCTAGATGTTACCTCTATCTTCAGTACGGTCAACCATGACATCCTTCTTTCCATCCTCTCTGACATTGGCATCAATGGAATTTCTCTCAGATGGTCGTTGTCCTACATCTCAGGCATATCCTACAGTGTGTCCTGTTAAGGAGAGTTTTCAAAGGCACATGAGACATGCACAGGAATGCCCCAAGGATCAGTGCTGGGTCCCCTATATTTCCCTCTGTACATCACCTCACTTGGCTTAATCATCTAATCCCATGGTTTCTCTTATCAGTGCTATGCGGATGATTACACAGCTGTACCTGTCATTCCCTAAGGAGGACAGTACAGTATCAACCAGAGTCTCTACATGTGTTACTAATATCTCAACCTGGATGAAGTACCACCTTCTACAGCTCAACCTGGCAAAAAACATGTTTCTTGTGATCCTGGCCAGCCAGTCTGTTCAGCTTGTCTGTATAGCTTGGCTCACTGTCACAAACACCTGCCAAATCAGTACGCAACCTTGGTGTGTTGACTGATGAGCAGCTATCTTTTTCTTACCACATGTCTACTGTTTCTCATTCACACAGGCTCATGTTGTGCAACATCCACAAGATCAAACATTATCTGACAGATTATGTAGCAGGCTTCAGTCTTGTCATGTCTAGAATACTGCAACTCGCTTCCGGCAGGATTACCCACATGTGTAATCAAGCTGCTGTAGAAGGTCCAGAATGCATTGGCCTATCTTATTTTTAACCAGCCAAGACAGGCACATGTTACTCTTCTCTTCAGGTCACTGCATTGGTTCCCTATAGCAACATGCACTAAGTTTAAATCCCTGATGCTTTCCTACAGAGTTGTCAAAGGGCTCAGCACCTGAGTATATGGAGACAATAGTGAAGTCCTATACTCCGTCTTGCCCACTCAGGTCTGCCAGGGAACTGCATCTGGTGATACTGCCTCTGTGTGGTATCAAGACTCAATCAAGACTCAATTCAGACTCTTTTCCTGTGTAGTTCCCAGTTGGTGGAACAAGCTATCCACCACAATCCGTACTGCTGACTCCCATAATGTATTTAAAAAACAAATCAAAACCCATCTGTTCTGAAAATATCTGTTTATTCGATAGGGAAAAAACCTGTGGTGTGTGATATTTCATATTGTTGGTTAATTTGTTGTTAGACTAAGTTTAATTGCTTTATTGATTGTAATCCATAGTTGTATACAGGTAAAATTCCGTTACAACAAACTTCCAGGGACCAAAAAAATATTTTGTTGTAATGAAAATTTTGTTATAATGAGATTCTGTATTTGTCACTATAGTGCTTTCTTTAACTTGCATCCAGGCATTTGCATGCATTTCAATAACTTATTTCACGTTAATTTTAATCTTCTCCTGTTTACAAGTTATGCTTACAAAAAATTTTCTCAGCATTTCCTTGCGATAATACACTTTCAGGGTGCAAATGATGCCCAAACCCAATGGTTGAAGCACTGCTGTGCAATTGGGTGGAAGGAATTCAACGCGAAAATTATCTAAATACAGAAGCATGTTGTGGGCAGCACAGTTATCAATCAGAAGCCGAATCATCCTTTTCTTCTTCTTCATATTGTGAGGTTTCTGAACTCTTTTCGGATCCCCCCTCACCCAACGGAAACGTCACGCCGAACAGTGTTCCGAAGAGTGATGGCCGCGTCTGTAGAAGATTGTTTGTCCGTTGTCAGGGCAGGAAAACAGCAGGCAGTGAAGCGCCACAGAAGCAAATCATAAAAGATTTACACCCCAAAACACGAGGATGAGTCTCAGTACTTTAGCAAAACCAACTTTATTCAGGTTGAAACAGGAACAGCAGGGTTATTTATTGTAGCGTGATCTGCCACTCTCTTATAAACAGACACAGCATTCAGACAGGGTTGTGACCAGGTTAGTGGGCATGTAATCCTGTTCCCTGCATTTACATTGTTCCTTGCATCACCCATTGAGATCTTTTCTGTTTGCTTCAGTGGTGAGCCGCAGCACAGCTCTGAGCCTGCTGTTGCCCCGGCAACAGATAAACAGTCTTCCACAGACATGGCGTTCGCACTTCGGGACGCTCTTCGGCGTGTTGTCGAGTTGGGGGAAGTCCCAAGAGAGTTTAGAAACCTCACATTTTCTTGAATGAGTGCAGCATTAATAGGAATGTTTCATGAACGAGCATCACTGAACCACATTAAAACTGCTTTTTCTGCGTCTTCAAATGCAGCAGTTCACATACATTTGCAATCCGAGATTTTTCTTCTTTTTTGTTCGGTCTTTCAAGAAAGGTGACAGTATTGATGGCAAAATTCCAAATTCACTGGCAACGTCTTTTTTTCTTTTTGCCGCAATTGAGATCTGCAAAAATGTAATTTTTTTTCTAATATGAACTGTTATCATTTTTTCATGTCTGCCATTTCTATAGGAGGGTGACAATGAGTTAAATTCCAATGGATGATCCATCAGAGGAGCCAAAAGGACTCACTCACAAAAACTTGAAGGCTACTACCTCAATCACAACACGCATAGCATGTGGCAGAGGATTCAATCTGTCATAAACTACAAGAGAACTACAAAAACCACCACAGACCCCCGAGATGCCACCCTTCCAGACAGCCTTAACACCTTCTATGTCAGGTTCGACAGGCTGAACACAGACACATCTTCAAAGGCTCCCTGTGACCCTATGGACACTGCCTTCCAGGTGACACACACACAGGTCCTGAAAGCTCTGAAGAAGGTGAACCCCCACAAGGCTGTGGGACCTGATGGAGTTCCTCCCAGAGTTCTGAAGGACTGTGGGAAACAACTAGCTGGTGTGTATGCTGACATCTTCAGCCTGTCATTATTCCAGGCAGCAGTCCCCCGTATTTTCAAATCCTCCACCATCATACCAGTCCCCAAAAGGGAAACGATTTCAGGCCAGCGGCACTCACATCAGTCGCCATGAAGCACCTAGAAAAACTGGTTCTCATGAACATCAACCACATGGTCCCGGACACTGTTGACCCCCTCCAGTTTGCCTATCGCTCCAATCGATCAGTGGATGACGCGGTAGCAATAGCCCTACACCATACTCTGCAACACCTGGAAGGTAGCAGAACGTATGCCAGGATGCTTTTCCTGGACTACAGTTCTGCTTTCAATACCATTCGTCCGGGCACTCTGATCGAGAAACTGACAGACTTCCGCATCCCAACTCCCACCTGTAACTGGATCCTGGATTTCCTGACAGATTGTGAAAATGGGAGAACAGGTGTCTGCTGAGCTCACAGTCAGCACAGGATCCCCACAGGGCTGTTGCCTTAGCCTCAAACTCTTCACCCTGTATACTTATGATTGTGTCTCCACCCCGGACAACACCCTCGTCATTAAATACACTGATGACACCACCATCCTGGGGCTCATTAAGGGGGGGAAACGAGTCAGGGTACAGGACCCTGGTAAGCAACACTCTTGTCTATGGAGAGGAGAATGATCTTATCCTCAACACAGGCAAGACCAAATAACTAATACTGGACTTTAGGAAGAATCATCCCCCTCTACAGCCTCTTATCATCAAAGGGACTGAGGTAGAGAGGGCTGATAGCCACAGATTCCTGGGAGTGCAGATTATATCAGACCTGAGTTGGATTCTTAACACCACAGCCACAGTGAAAAAAGCCCAGCAAAGGCTTTATTTCATTAGGCTGTTCAGAAAAGCTGGCCTGAACCATCGCCCTCTCACCCAGGCCTACAGATGACTGATAGAGAGCATTCTCACCACAGGCATCACTGTCTGGTATGGGAATACCACACAGGCAGAGAGGAAGGCTTTGCAAAGAGTCATAAAGACTGCAGAGAGGATCATAGGGACAAAACATCCTTCAATGGACTCTATGTATGCAAATTGTTGCCCAAAAAGAGGAGAGGGAATTATTAGGGACTCATTCCATCCATCTCTCTGCTCAGACACAAAAACTGTACGTACAGTCTGAGACACAGCAGAGCGGACAGCATCATCACTCACAGAATAAGGTTTTTCAATAGCTTCTTCCCTGCCGCAGTTAGACTGATGGCAAAACAAAATTATTGAATATGTGAAATAACCCCACACTACCTCACTTCACCTGTCATGTAAAATGACGAGTGATAAATGTGAAATATTTTAACTGTGCAATATCTGCAATATAACTATTTTTTGTGTAGATATTACTATCTTTTTTGTATGGTGTTGGTATAATTCATATTATGTATTATATTGTTTTATTTTTATTTTTTTTAAATTGTTTACTATGATGACTGAAAGAGCTCTGCACAAGAATTCCAATGTGCTTTGACTGTTGGTTTTATGCACAAATGGCAAATAAAGAAACCTTCACCTTGTTTGTCAAATATTGACGAGCAATAAGCAAAAGGTATCAGTGAAAACCACCAAAAACAAAAACAGCAAAAAAAAAAAAAAAAAGTACGAGGAATGTCCAAAGAAAGAATTTTTTTAAAAATGTTTCTGTTTGGGGATTGTTGTGCACAACTGAGCTGTGATCACAGAACTAACTGCTCTGTGGATGATTCTTTCAGGTATTTCAAGGTCTTTTGGGCACTTCGTTGTAATGAAAGTATCTGCTGAATGTACTTCGTAGTAACAAAATTTCTATAGACTCGTGTCATATTAGGAAACTGTCAGGACCATAAAAATTCTTTGTTGTAATGAAAATTTCGTTGTAAAGATATTCGTTTTAATGGAATTTTGCCTGTTTTTATTATTTACTACAGCTTTTTTACTTGTGGCAATCAAATTTTTGTTACCTGTCCTACTACACTTGCCTAACAAACAGGCCATAGCCTAATGGTACTTGATTGTATACCTCTTTTGTAAGTCATTTTGGATAAATGCATCTGCTGAGAAAATAAATATAAATGTAGATAAAAATATTACAAACTAATTTGAAGATGTCCCTAATTTTAGGATGTTAGATACCTAGAATCTGTATACCTACTAAATGCTTAATAAAATAAAATTTCATCCATCCATCCAGCCAGTATCCAACCCACTAAATCCTAACTACAGGGGCACGGGGGTCTGCTGGAGCCAATCCCAGCCACACAGGGCACAAGGCAGGAAAGAAACCCCGGGCAGGGTGCCAGCCCACCGCAAGGCAATAAAATTTCAAGTGAATATTATTATATTTTACATTTTAGTTAATAATTACTTGGCATACTACAAACGTATTGCTTATAACAAAGATTTTGAAGTTCTAGTGCACTTATCAGAGTTTACAAACAAATAGTGGTATCGTAGAGAAGTGATTACACAGGCTGATAGAATGATGAGTTACATAACATACTGTGTGCAGCACCAGTCATGCTAATAGCTATACTGTGACCTTGTGAGTCCACATTTAAACTCTGTGGGCAATTTTAGCCTTCATTTCCTCTAAAGTACTGAACCGTGCCGGTATAAACCTTGAAAGGAGGCAGTAGTCTTTTTCTATAGGAATGCAGAGTATGAGACAAAGGAAGATTAAAGAACTTCAGTCTTTTCATCTTAAGCTAATGTATACTGAGAGGAAACAGGCCTGAAGTACTTACATTTATGAAAGGAATAAAAAAAGGTGAATGATGGCTGCTACTTCACAATACATTTTCCAACCACAACAGATGCAGGCAGCTCTAAAGTAAATTTCACCTAAACATGAAGACATTTTTCCATAGACTGGAATCTAGATAGATGTAATAAACTACCTAGTGATATAAGTTAACTCACCACCTAGAGGACCTTAAAATCATGATAAATCATTATATTGAAGCAGTTAAATAAGCACTATAAGAGTTAATGAATTAATATTAAAGTGAAAAAGTGCATTTACACAAACGTTTTAAAAATATTTAAAAATGTACTTTAGAAAACAAAAGATTATCTATTGGTTGGAGAAGAACACTCAGTCATCAAGAAAGGAAGCAAATAGTGTTTGAAAAATAAAGAAAATATAGTGCATAGAAAAAATATTGAAGATGTAAACAAATAAAAATTATTGGAAATTTTGTTTTTGAACATGGTAACCTAAGTTCGACTTTGTCTTTGTTTAAATACTTACTGGAAAAGCCAATCTTAGAAAGTTCATGTTTAATGTTAAATTCATATAAGTGTTTGCTTAATTTCTAAAGAACATCAGCTTCTTACAGCTGCTTAGAATATGGTATAGCCTTTTACATCCCTGTAAGTTAACATAAGATAGAACTTTCTTGGCTATATCTGTAGAACAAAATGTGAAATAAGCAGGTGAGGAAATAGTCCTACTGCCAGCATGGGCTGTTAGATATGACTGCAAAAAGAACCGAAGATGGCATTGCATTTTCTGATCATGTTTAACATGTCTAATGTGTTTAATGTGCTTATTGTGCCTCAGGCATGACTGTATAACCAAAAGTAAAGAGTGAAACAAGATATATTAGCCTTAAACAGAACTCTTCTTTTCTTTTCTTTAATAGCAATTTTCTCTCTATTTTTGTGTGAACTGCTTTGCCTTGAAGTTTTACTAAAATTTTTAAAACAAAGATTTTTGGTCTGTGGAATTATTTGAATACGCATCACACTGGTGCTTGAATAATCCTATGAAGCAAACTAAGAGCTGCAGAACTTTAGTAAATGTGGAAAACGCAGCTATACTTACTTTAGGACTGATAAATAAACTTGGATTGGGAAAGGTGAGATTTTGCTTGAGTATTTCTAGCACATTAAATACTTAACCTCAGCCGCTCATAAAAACAGAACAAATCCTTACAAATGTCATTTTTATTTTTTTCCAGTCAGAAAAGAGGCAAATTATCCTAAAGTAGTAAAATATTTTTTCCTGATGCATGATATGAAGTCAATGTATGCATTTCCTGTAAAAACTATAATGCTTGAGACAACGGATAATACTCTCGTCCATGTCACTCGGATCTAACAGAATAAATAAAGGATTGTTATTCATATGCACATCCAATCCCCCATTAATTAGGGCTTGCAAAAAATTCTCTCTGTGAAGTTTGCTCTAAAATTCAAATAAAGCATGCTAACAATGTTATTTTTAAGCAATTAGTAATTTACCTAAAAAACACCTTTTGTAAGATTTTTATAAGGAATGGCTGGTGTGAAATGAACCCTTAATTTCTGAGAACAGAAGAGTGTACAATTGTTTTTATAAGTACACATTTAACTGCAGCAATTTTTAAGCAATCCAAAAATGCTAAATAGCGTAGAATTATTAACTAAACACCTTGACAGCTAAGCAGATAACACATTAAAAATAAAACAAGTGAGAACTGTATCTACAACCCACATACAATTCTAGTGCTAAGCAACTTATCATTAGCATACGACTTGCAAGCTTGATTTAAAAATTCTGCTATTCAAGAGGTGAGTTTCTTGAAAACGATGAATCTTAGTTTAACGACCAACTTTACAACGTCCATGCATTAAGTATGAGTTATTTTTTCATGAGTTTCCCAAAACCCCAGTCAAATGGACATGTTATGAATGATTAAAAATGAATTCTTTATTAACGATGCCCATGAAGTCACTTTGCACAAAGCACCACAGTTCTACTGAAAAACAACCAATTGACAAAACTTTTATTATATGGTGATGTTTTTGGTCCTTTTATCAGTAATATGAAGTCAACATGGCATCATTATTTAATAATCAATTAAGTCAAAGTATATAAATAAGCACAAAATCGGTCTCTTATTATTTCTGAGGTGGAAGTAAAAGAAATAATGAACACACACCATAAACGAAAAGTTCACTTATTATAGAAAGACATGTGGTATTCCTACTAGCAACAAGAAGAAAAAAAAATAAACAAGCTAGCAAAGAGAATAAGTACCCGCCAGTGTCATCACTAGGGTTTTGTTACTTAGTGTGGTAACCAAGACCCCCACAGGCCCTTTTGATAAACAGAATTCCTTAACAGTGAATTGATCATTCTTTAAACAACGCAGCACATTGACACCCAGCCATTTAATAGAACACAGTAATTCCCACTCTTAACGGTGCAACTGTTGCATCAACTGCCCCTTTGGTGAATCCAGACCATGAACACTTCGATTCTGATGGTGTCATCCGGGTTTTCACACGCCAACCTCCAATGACACCACTGGCGCATACACATTACACGCCAACTGTAATGTCTTTTTACACACAGAGGCACCACCTGTATAGCCTGGAGGCAATTTATAATTTTTTGTATGTATTTATCCCTATAATGTTATTTTTTTCCAAAAGTATTATATGAAGAAGAATAAATACATTTGATTAGATATTAAGAAATTCCCACACTCCACTGGACTGTGCATGTTATGTTTTACTTGTAAAATATATACGAAATAACTCAAGTTCAATGAAATAATAATGTCTTTCTGTTAGAAACTGATTAATAAAACAAAACAATTCTGTAAAAACAGTAGTAATATTTAACCTTAATTCCATCGTACTCCTGTCCAATGGGCAGGGTACACCTGTTCAGCATTTCACGCACAACAATCACAGAGCAGCATGGCCGAGGTGAAAATTTTATACCATCTAACACTTGATGAAGACAGCAGAATCACACTTTCTCTATAACCACACTGTGTTGCATTATGCTCTAGGCTTGTGGATATGACCCGTTGTATTATTTTTCAGCCACCCTCTGGGGGTTTGCTGCAGATAACAGGTGTGTACAGTTGTCAATGCAGAGAACCTTTTATATAAAACTTTGTAATAAAATTTGAAGAGGTTGGATGTATTAATATGTATCAGCTATACACCAGTGATTGATCTTAAATAATCTGTGAGTGTTGGTTTTTTGAGGTAGTGGTCAAACACAAATGGATATACTTCTGAATAGGTTTTTTTTATCATAGCTGTGGCATCTCACCTGATATGTACCAAAACCCTCACTTCCTGTCCTGATGCTCTTTCTTTCCACTTCTCTCATTAACCAACTGCAATAGAGAAAATGTCTCTGTCAGATTAAACCTATCTGCAGCCTTAGACCTCAGATTCTTCAAGTTGTTAAAGAACATTAGAAACATCAAGTTATAAATTTGGAATTAGAAGTAGGAGTTATTTATATTCACTTTACAATTTATTTATATAGTACAATTATACAAATGCACTACTGCTTTTCATTATGAATATCAACTACTCATTTAACAACAAGTTAATTATAAAGGCAGGCTGTTATGGGACACACTCTCAACTTGTGTGAAGTAACAGCAAAAGAGAGAACAAAGACAAAACAGATGGTCAATATGAACAATACCACACATCCTGTCTCTGACACACTAGCACTAAGTATTTGTAGACAATGAGTTATTCAAAAGAAGTGTGTCAAGAAACACTACTGGGGCTCTTCCATACCTACAGCAATACACCTTTATAACAACTCATTGTGAATGCTTCCTTTTTCTTTAGCCATACCAGACATTTTCTTCTTTTTAGTAATTCTAGTGTGTATTTGAGGGGTGGTGGTGTGGTTTGCTATGATTGCTTCTGTAAAAAGCTAAACATCTCCTTTGGGACAAATAAAGTACTATCCTTCTATCTATAAATATTTGTATTCAAAATTCTCTGAGAATTGCTCATTTTTCCTTATTCTAACCTAGAACAGTATGTTTTATGTTTATCTTTTATTTGTTTTTTTAATGTCTGATATTAGTTTGTATTCATTGTTATTTGACCTTTTTCTGTGTTTTTTTCCCTCTTGTATTTTTTGAAGATCTGTGAAAGCCTTTTTGCATGGGAAAGTCATCAAAAAAACAAAATGTATTATTATGATTATTATTAATCATTTTCATGACATGCATTTAGCGTGCTCTTCCTGGCTACTAATCTCTGTCACTAGGGTTGGAATATGAGTTAGCAGGTTTAAAAAGCACTTAGCAAAATGACTTAGAGAGCTACTTTATTTAAGATGGATTTTAGGAAACGCTTGTAAAGTAACAATTGATCTTTAGATGGACTTTATGATGTTTGTAGCATTACAGTGCTTTTGGGAAACTCATCCCAGTACTTTTAAAATTGATTTCCCATCAATGGTAGCAAAAGCCATATACAGGTACTTCATAAATTAAAGTGTGTCCATTATTTGGAAAGCATGGACAATATAGAACAAGATAAAGTGATCATATATAAGTATGCTTTAACATTTAAGAGCAATAGTAATTAAAAATATTATATTACACATTTATATGTTGTATATTTAAGTAAGTATTTATTGTAGGTTTAATGGTGCGACTGTTAAATCGACTGCCCCTTTGGTGAATCCAGCCCATGAACACTTGGATTCTGATGGCGTCATCCACTGTTTTTTTTCTACAGATATGTTGGCTTTATTTATTTTTAATATAACATCTTGTTCTTTTTGAAAACCAGTCATGATAACAGTAATAAGTCATGATAATAGTAATAAACTTTAATGCCCTAAAACTAAAAATGTTCCACTCTGAAGATTTTGGATGATTTCATTTTTTGTAGATGCTGCATCGTTTTTAAATAACAGTGTAGTTTGAAAAATCATACTCTGTTTGAATAGTTTAAAGTACACTGGACGAATATTTAGACCTGTTTATTAGACTACTTAAATAAATAAAATTAAGTTACTTGCATAAGGAAGTAGATTACAGACAGTATACGTGTGTTAAAATAAATGCTTGCATGCAATATTTCAGGTTTGATGTCATTATTTAAAGCATTTGTTTTGGTTTTATGTGAAGTGTCAAGTTTAATTTCTATTTCCTTTTGTTAAGCTTTCTAAAGAACAAAGATTTATAACTCTTCTAATATTTTTTTCTACAGATTTTATGCTGGTATATCTTCTTGTGTCAAGTACTATTAACAGATTTACTTACTATAATACCTGAAATAACATATCAATAATTAAAGTGAAATAAATATAATTTCCCTTCTCTCTATAAACAAACAAATAAATAAATAAATAAATAAAACTGGTTCTTAGATAAATGTTTAATAAAACTGGTAACAGTTAGCAATAGAGGATACCTAGAGTGCATTACTGCTGTGTAACAAGACCTTAAACAGCTTTTCTTTGGTGTTAAGGCTTACAAACTCCAATAAACTGAGTTTTTATCTTTTTCAGCAATGTGGTACAGTATGTTTACAGACAGTTATATACTAGAAAACAATATGTCGATACAAATACTTTTTTGGTGTTACTAAATCTTAAGAATTCACCAGCCTTATACTGAAGTGTGGTGTGTTGAGAGAGAGATCCAAAGTACACTAGCTCCAGTCAAAATATTCCATTAAGTGCACTATTTTGCAACCCACATTTTGAATTATAGGTTAATAAAGAACATTTTCAATTACTGTCTTGTTTACTACATACTGGTTAATTCTATACTGTTTTTTAGTTATTAATCCTAAAGTTATACCTGATTTATACTTAAGAAGATGTTCATAGAATACAGTGAATGAAGTAGGATTCACTTAATTAAGATGCTCACTTTATAAAGTGGTTAACAAACAAAACAGGCTGTTCATGGTTTCTGGGACAATAATATATAGTTTTGTAGTTCACAGCAGCCATATTTTTATTTAAAAAGAATTTGATATAATATTGTTACTTATTAAGATTAAATCCTAAATAAAGTATGTGATAATAACCTACAGTAATTGATTAATAGATGCATTATATGTAGTACTTATTCTGCAGTGTTACTTAAAGTGTCCTTAGTCCTAAATAATAAAGTCAGTGAAAAACTTATTTTAATTAGTGCTAATAAATGTACAATAGAACTCTGGAGGAAAAGGACACCATAGTTTTCTATGTTTGGATGCTAAAAATACAAGATGCTAAACCAGTAGGGCTAAAAAATGACGTTGACAGGAAGCAGAATTTCATTTTTCCATTACAGCACAAAATGTGTCTAAAATAGAAGCTAACCACCATCTCTTTTATCATAACATAAGAGAGAACACTTAGTTTAATGATGGATAACTTGTACAGCATTATGTGTAGATTCGCACTGCATTTGATTTGACCAGTGAAACAGCTCAGTTTAAACAATATTTTAATTACAATAATATAGTGCAAAGTTTAAAAAATAATGAGTTAGTTGCCTAAGTGTATTGTTTTAGGGATATTATCATATCTGTGAGCATATTGCAAGCCTTACAGGTACTGATTTACTGGGAAATACTAGAGAAGGATTTTGAAGTTGCACCATGACTTACCATTCATTCTTTTTCTCAGAAGTCAGGAGGACTATGACTTGGAAAGGGAACTCTGTGTTCACCTCCAACCAATCTTCAAGGCCATTGGTCAGAAGACACCAATGAATGTTAAAGGCACACAACAACAACAATAACCACAGCATTTATTTCTATAGTACATTTTCATACAAACAATGGAGCTCAAAGTGCTTTACAACATATCAAAGAAACTTTTACAAAAAAAGAAAAACAAATTAGAAACAGAAAAAAATAGAAATAACTAAATACCAAAAATGATAGAGTAAAGTAAAACAATAAGCACTTACATAACATAGATATACCAGTAATAGAAAAAGTACAGTCCTTACATTAAGATTCACTTTCCAGTTTTTAAAGATAAGTTTGATTGTATGATAAGATGGCTGCGGAGGAAAGAAACCAAAAAAAAAAAAAAACTCCAGGGGTGGGTTGCCGGAGAAAAAAAAAATGTCTGCAGGGGTTCTGAGATCAAAAGTCCGTCCAGCTTCACTGGGCATTCTCCATAATATAAATATTCTTAAGTCATTGCTTATTGCTCAAAATGCTTTGTGACAAAGGATTCAGTGCAGTGGGTCTCATCAACTGTTGGGGAATTTGCTTACATTTGAGTATGACAGGTAGAAGTAGATCTAAAATCTTAAGAAAAGGCTAAATTTTAAAAATGGTTATTTAGACTTTTTTTTTTAATGTTACACAGTGTTAACCTGGCATATCTCTACCAGTGACGCATTCAAGGTTTTTGATGCATAGAAACAAAAGGCTGTTTTCTCACTTTTTTATACTTGTCTCTTAGAATATAAGCAAACCATTATTAGATGATCAAGGGTTATGTTTGGGAATGTAGGGGGACTGACACTCCAAAATGTAGAAAGGAACAATATTATTTACAGCATCAGATTTCATTAATAGTATTTTAAAATCAATTCTAAAGGACACAGGTAACCAATGTAATGATGCTAAGACTAGTGAAATGTGCTTTTTTTCGGGTGAAGCTTCTTGCTGCAGCATTCAGAACTATTTGCAACGGATTGATTTCTTTCTTTTGTCACGGTTAGGAGACAGTCAGTCATTTCCCAACCCACTATCTATCTATACTAATAAAAGGCAAAGCCCTCACTGACTGACTCACTCACTCACTCACTCACTCACTCATCACTAATTCTCCAACTTCCCGTGTAGGTAGAAGGCTGAAATTTGGCAGGCTCATTCCTTACAGCTTACTTACAAAAGTTAAGCAGGTTTCATTTCGAAATTCTACACGTAATGGTCATAACGGTCGTTAACGGTCGACAACATCCGCCATGTTGAACTTTCTTATTTATGGCCCCATCTTCACAAAATT
>JANRMT010062836.1:15851581-15909567 GCA_026402145.1 Polypterus bichir lapradei
TATAGATTAAAACAAAAGCATGAACACATTTGTCAGCATCTTGCTTTGTTATAAGAGGTCTAACCTTTGTCCTTGTAATCTAGTTAATGTGCAAATTACACTTTAGGTCAGAGTCCATGATTATAACTAATTTCTTTACTTCCAACTTTCAATGCTAAGAAATTAAGTTTTTTACTGAGACCTTCATTATTTAAATTTTTGACAACTACCAATAATTCTCTGCTTTATTATTAAGCCTGAGGAAATTTCCATTTGTTCATTCAAAAATACAAGTAAGACATCAGAGTGCTCAGAACATCTGGGTCATCAGGTGCTATAGATTAGTAATGTTGCATGCCATCTGCATAACTATGGTAGTTCACCTTTTTTTTTTTTATAGATAATCTGGCCTAACAGGAGCATGAAGATTGAAAATAACAGTGGGCCCAATATCATGGACACTTGAACTACAATCACCACAACTAACAAAGAATTTGTACCTGTTAAATACGATTGAAACCAATTTACGACACTACCATAGAGACTCATCTGTGTTAATTTATGAGAATGAGAATGCCGTGGTCTATAGTGTCAAATGTAGTTCTCAGATCTAAGAGAACAAGAACAAATATTTAACCTGCATCTGCATTATCCCACAAGTCATTTACTCCTTTGAACAGTGCAGTTTCTGTACTATGATTTTTTTTTAAACCTGAGTGAAACTTATAAAAAATAGAATGTTTTTTTCAAGCAATCATCTAATTGCTGAAAAACAGATTTTTTGTAGAATTTTACTTAAAAATAGGTCTAAACATGTCAAAGTTATTTTTCTTCAGCAGGGTTTTTACTACCGCAGGCGTTAGAGAATTTGGGAAGACCCCACTATCCAATGAACAGTTAAATATGTACACCTTCAAATAGCATATTGGAATTTTAAAAAAGAAAAAGTCTGTTGGGACTGGTTCCAGGACACAAACGGAGGATTTTAGCTGAGTAAGTCTAATTTAGTGAAGGGATTTAAATTTGTACAGTGAGCATTCTGAGGTTCAACAAGTATACCTTTGCAGGGATGCATTATACTGTATAACATCTAATACTATTTATTTAGTGTTTCAAAAATGCTGCAAAAGCTTTACATTTCACTTGAAGTGTTCAGGAGGCATTCCATAGATTGAGCTTGATTTATAAGATGGACAGTAGTTGAAAATAAAACTCTTGGTTTTCCTGTATCATCATTTATAGTTTCAGAAAAATAGGTCTGCCTCACCCCAATGTGACTAATGCACACACTTCCCTTTCTTTTATCCTTTTCTTTGAGAACTGACAATAAATGGAGAGTGTAGGTTTGATCCCAACACAGGCTTAAATAAATTTTTACAAAATTTTACAACATTTAATTTTTTCAGTTGACAGCATTGTTAAAATTCATTCTGTAAGGCCATGCTTTATCATGTACAATCAAACTTCCTTTGAGTAAAACATGGCTCTCCCACATTTTGAATTCCCTAAACATACAGTAAGTAAACCAGAGCCATACATATAAGCAGAACATTACAGGAAACAAACAGAAAAGAAGAATGCATTTGAGTTCAAAGTACATGTCTATTGGAATAGATAACATTCTTCAAAAGAACACAGTTGTTCAAGATTGTTGCTCCACCTAAGCTGGGCCTTATATTTTACAATATACTTTATCACCTTTGTCTTCATAAAATGTGTAATGCTGTCAAGTTAGAGTGAAAATCAGTGGGGTAGCATATTACCATATGTTGCGTTACTCTACAATAGGAGCATATGCACATATTCATGTGAGGTGAACCTTTGCATTGTTTAAATATTATGTTGCAGCAAAACCATTTTTCCACCATGTAGCCTGTGAAATTTCTCTTCAAGAGATAGAACAAGCTAAATGTTTAACAGCATAAAAAAAGATAATTAAAACGAAAATTTTGTTTGGTTTGGCTGTGATCAGTACTATGTAAATACAATGAAGGATGGAAAGAAAGCGGAACAATATGTTGAGTTACTGAGCTGAACTAAAATTCCTCTTCAGTTTGTACCATCAACGAAAATATGTAGGCCACTGTTTGTCTAGCTTTCTGCAGTGTGACCAGGTGGGCAGACAGACAGCAAGAAGTCAGGAAGAATTTTGGGGCACCAACTGGATAACCCTATTTAACTGGCTAAAAAAAAAAAAAAACAACAACAGAAAGCACATAGGTACAAAGTAAAGTTGGCTTGAATCAGCCTGCTGAGGATTAGGGAAAGCTTCAGTCACTGGGACCTCAGTCCATGCCTCATCACTGTAAAAATGAGATGCCACCTTTCGGGAACATCAAATTTTTCTGGCGTCCAAACGGAAGGGGCAAAGTCTGTCCTGCACACTGTGTGGGGCTAGACATCCTCTTCTTGGAACTGTGATTGAAAGAGATATACAGTTGGTGACAGCATCCCCATTTGTCCTGGTGTGGTATTGCTTACCTCAGCAAAGCCAGGAAGGCGATCTCGAGGTCCACATGAGTAACACAAGAATTTCCTCTAATCAGACTTTGCCAGAACAAAAGGCTTCTAGAAGAAAATTCATTGCAAATAATTTGTTATGAGTATGGGGCAAACATTTATAAGATATTGGCTCAGAAACTACATAAAAAGAACTAAAAAGGAATAATCCAACAGACTAGTTTACTACTGAGCAATGATGTGAAGAATATAGTGAAGACCCCAGCAAAAAAAATAAAAAAATAGAAAAAGTCTTACCATTCATAATTACACAATATTCAATGCAATTTATTAAAATATGTAATACTATCAAACATTCTATGAATATTCAACATAATATATTCTTGAGCTATTGGGCCTCCCAATGTTGTGCTATATGTTAATGCAGAGAAAGCTTTTTTTATAGAGTCAAATGGTGAGATCTACATATTGTACTATATAAATATGATTGGCTGGGTTTGGACCCAACTGACAAACTTGAATTAAACTATTATGTAGCAGACCAGACGCGTCTGCTTGTGAGAAGAATATGAATTATAAATATTTTGCTTGAGAGCATTGAACTGGTCAGATCTGCACTCTGTTACCAATGTTACTTGCCAATGCTATTTTACCATCTGTATTTGTGAACAAGCAAATATTTGTGTGTTATAATGGAGGGACTTGAATAGAAAACATCTCTTTTTTGACATGGAGCTTTATATTACTGATCCATGTTAATATTTGCCTGCTGTATTAGTTATATTGCAGGAATTGCACAGAAGATGAACATTTAAGATTAAAAGCATATTTTTCTCAGTCAACGGTCTTGTTCAGCTTGCAGTCGACCAGTTTTCTCTTGCTGTATCATAATAGTAAAAAAAAATAGTAATCTCAATTACATAACATGTAAAGATCTATTTAAGTCTAATTTTGGTAACAGTGTTGTTAAGTTTAATATCACTAGAATGCCATTTCTTAATCCTACATTAGTTGGGAGAATTAATATTTTCAAAAATGAACATCCTTATAAATTAAATCTTTTTAAGAGTATTCATATTCAAGTCATCCTTTTGATTGAATTCTTTCACTTGAGGGATATAGCAAAAGTTAGACTGCTTATAACTTTACAAGACCCTGAAAAATTAATTTACGCTTTTGTTTTTAGTCGACTACATTACTGCAATACACACCTAACAGGACTACTTAAGAAAGACATAAATCTTTTGCAATTAGTGCAAAACACAGCAGCCAGAATCTTAACTAGAAAAAGAAAATGTGAGCACTTCCCATCAGTTTTGGCATTATTACATTGCTTAACCATATTATTCAGAATAGACTTTAAAACACTACTAATGGATTATAAAGTCTTAAATAATCTTGCTTCTTCCTATATTTTGGAATGCCTGTTCTCCTACACTCCAAGTCATAATCTTAGCTATTGACTTGGAGATCTGTTTATAATTCCAAGAGCCAAGCTTAAAAGAAGTAGTGAGACAGACTTTTGTTGTTATGCACCTAAAATCTGGAATACTTTACCAATAGAAATTCATCATGCTAATACTGTGGAACATTTACAAAGAAAACTGCTAAAAACTCATTACTTTAATTTGGCTTTTTCATAGATATGTTTCAGTTGTATTATAATAGGTTATATGGGCATAGAATTATCATATTCTACAGCAATTTCTACTAATCCTCCCACTATTCTCAGCTGTTTCTTTCTGGTTCTGCACCACCACCTTATCAAAGCAACATGCAGCCTTCTGAGATGTTGGAATGAAGGCGGGTGTCTCAGCTGTCCATCAGACCACCTTCATCAAATCCTATAATGTGAAGCACTAACTAAGAAGTCTGATTTAGGAACGTTTATGTTAGGTAAAATGCCCAGTGGGGACTGGGTGGTCTTTTGGCCTTGGAACCCCTGACATTTTTTTATAAAAAACTGGACACAATTGCAATCACATTCATGTGGAGTGCAAAGACACCTGTAAAAGAAAGCACTACCTATCACCTTGAAAAAATCTGTTCCAACTCCTCTTTATTTGCTGGACTGAGAATTTGAGAAACAAATTAAATAACCAGTTAATCATGCTTTTTAACTTATTTATGCAAATATGAGAGGTTACATTTTAAAGGTTAACTTTTAAGAAAAAATGCTTTTTCCAAATTAATCAAAACCTTGCATTTTTGCATACCATTAAAATACTACCATTAATACTTAATATGCAGAATACCTTAAAAGTGTTACATACTAGAATAAGACTCAGGTAATAGAATAGGTGTTAGTGTCAGTAAATGTTCAGTGCTAGTAAAAGAACACTGGGCAAGATATTCACTGCACGTCACATCCAATGGAAAAAGTAGCATGAAATAAAAATCCAAGGTGTTTGATTCCATTAACAGATAGGGACTTTGGCTGGTATTAGGTAAACCAGGTTTACAAAGATGTTCATCAACATCATCATTAATCTGGGGCCTCATGCATAACGCCGCGTTTAGAATTTGCACTATAACATGATGTAAGCACAAAAGCTGAAATGTGCTTATGCACAAAAAAATCCAGATGCAGAAATCTGTGTGTACTCCAACTTCCACGTTGTTCCGCTACATAAATCCCAGTCAGCATGAAAAGTAACACACATGCATGCGCCTGCTCTCCCGCCCCAATTCCTCTCAGAATTACGTTTCTTTGAATATGCAAATCAATATAAACAGCCTTAAGCTCAGCCTTCTGTGAAAAGACAATGGGAAAAGCATGGGGGAAAATATAAGAATTTCAGCGAATACCAAGTGGAGGCAAAGGAAAAACATACTATTTGTTGATTTAAGCCATGGTATAATCAACAAAAGGAAGTTGATCGAGTGACATAGCGTGTTGGAGAAACTTGAAAGCTCAAGTTCACAAAGTCGCACAGTGCCCAAAATAAAAAAGAAGTTGTCAGATATTAAAGTCGCCGTGAAAAGGCGAGTCGTAGCCCACCATCTGAGTGTCATATGAAAGCTTATTAGGGTACAGAGAAAAAAAAAAAGCACACAGTGGGGAAAAAGAAAGAAATGTCAACTTCAATCTCGAAATTTCCACTTTAATCACGTAGTTTATTTTGTCATTAAAGTAGAACATCATAAACTTCATCTTAAAACTGTTTAATTAAATTAACCAGTTTCTCAAATCACATCATAATTAAAGTAGCACGTTAAATGCTTTGTTTTGTATGTGTTCTTCTATGTGCTCTATGTGTGTGAATAGCTACGTACTTCTTAAACTGGCTCTCTTCCTCTGACAGGACACAGAATCCTTTACATTCATGATATTACAGCGCTCTGAATAACTAACATACTGAGATGTATACGTGATATCATTTTCATGATGATAAGAGTTAAAGCACGTTATTAAACATGGGTTTCACAGTAGCGCAGTGATTGTGCGCAACCTTCGATGAAATAATTTATTGCAGCAGTACTCAGGGGCGGCTCTAGGCTCATGGCGGCCCTGGGCAGAGAAAGAATCGGTGGCACCTTCGCCCACCAATATAAATATGGTATCTTATGCAAGGTGGATGGCCACGTCCGTTGCAGACACTGCATAGCCGCCTCGTGCTCATGACACAAGCGTTTTTTGCCGAAATTTGCCGCTGCGTTTTTAGCTGTGTCGTTATTTTCTCTTTCTGTTTTATATTCAATATATATTGGCTTTGCAGCCCTGTACAGGTGCACAGTTTGCACATGCCTAAGGCCGCCCCTGCAGTACTGACTCTTTCAAACGTACGAACCTCCAATTTCTCTCCTTCCTGTTCTTTCTCCAAGTAACCGATCGCCACACAATCAGCTCTATAATAGACGTTAAGCCATCTGTAATCTTATAACGATGATTCTTCAAAACTTTTAAGGAACATTGAAATATCTTCGTAGTATATGTTTAATTATTCTATCCTTCATGCCAGTCCCAGTGAAGCATACAGTACGAGGCAGGAACAATTGTGAGCAGAGAGCCAGATCCTTGCTAGCGTAGCAACACCATGTCCTTTAATTATTAACAATATAGATTATTTAAATGAAGTTAAAGTTTTAAATGTATAATATAATAAACATATTTTGCTGCATTTCATCTTAAAAATGATATCGTCATCATATGTAAATACACGCTTTATAAAGTGGCTCAGGTTGTGCAATATTATAACTGTAGTGCAAGTTTACAGTGAGGTGATTGTACTTATAAGTACAAACAGTTCTATAAGGAGCAGTTGATGGACTGATTGAGTGCGTTTAGAGCTCTTGGGATGAAACTATTTCTGAACCGCAAGGTCCGTACAGGAAAGGTTTGAAGCGTTTGCCATGTGAGAAGCAGTTCAAATAGGAAGCATGGCTGAGGCAGCGTGTGCTTGATGCTGTATACCGATAATTCTCTTTCCGATCAGCTGCTCCGAGTGGTGCAGTGAGAGTAATATGGAAAAAGATGATCTGCTGTGGCAATCCCTAACGGGAGCAGCTGAAAGAAGAAGAAGAAGGTCCAGTGAGACTAACAACGTTAAAGCAGTTATGGTATTTGGAATAGTTTGACCATTCTGTGGACCATTATATTGTTACAGGTTAATTACAATCAGATGCATTAAACTAATAAACAATATGCGGTTAATTTCATTGTATTTATAAAGCCGCGGCAGGGACGTGGACCTGAAAAAAAAAGATAAACCATACAGGAACAGTAGCACTGCTTTGATGCTGGATGCCGCCAGTCTGCAAAACTGAGCGGAGAACTTGCGTATGACAGGGTATGAGGTACCGTGGAAATGTGCGTGGCTTTAAGCCAAGTTTAGGTTTTATACATCGTGATTTGAATGTGGAAATGTTCTTACGCAACATTTCTGTGCGTACACACCCTTTATACATGAGGCCCCCGGTCTTTGCATGGTAACACGCATTGTGAAATTTTTGAAGGCAATATGCTGTTCTGCCTGTTGTGATTTCTAATGTGACCAAGCAAGGACAAATCCTTTACTCTATTGCTGCTTAGTACTTTCATTTTTATGATGATCCTAGCTGAACAAAAAACCCTAAGGGGCTTGATGTTTCAGTATGTTATTGTACAGACAGTCATGTCTTTAACCTGTGTAGACTCTTGATATGTGTTAAGACCATAAGGGGTGTGATTTGAATCCTCTTCTTCGCCAATGACTGTGGCTCCTGCCTCTTACTCTGGCATACTTGTGGTATCAGTTTGATTCCCTTCTAAATGTTACAACTTGCTTAGGCAATCTGACCTCCTACTGACAAAGCTGCAGACATACAGTGGTGTGAAAAACTATTTGCCCCCTTCCTGATTTCTTATTCTTTTGCATGTTTGTCACACAAAATGTTTCTGATCATCAAACACATTTAACCATTAGTCAAATATAACACAAGTAAACACAAAATGCAGTTTTTAAATGATGGTTTTTATTATTTAGGGAGAAAAAAAAATCCAAACCTACATGGCCCTGTGTGAAAAAGTAATTGCCCCCTGAACCTAATAACTGGTTGGGCCACCCTTAGCAGCAATAACTGCAATCAAGCGTTTGCGATAACTTGCAATGAGTCTTTTACAGCGCTCTGGAGGAATTTTGGCCCACTCATCTTTGCAGAATTGTTGTAATTCAGCTTTATTTGAGGGTTTTCTAGCATGAACCGCCTTTTTAAGGTCATGCCATAGCATCTCAATTGGATTCAGGTCAGGACTTTGACTAGGCCACTCCAAAGTCTTCATTTTGTTTTTCTTCAGCCATTCACAGGTGGATTTGCTGGTGTGTTTTGGGTCATTGTCCTGTTGCAGCACCCATGATCGCTTCAGCTTGAGTTGATGAACAGATGGCCAGACATTCTCCTTCAGGATTTTTTGGTACACAGTAGAATTCATGGTTCCATCTATCACAGCAAGCCTTCCAGGTCCTGAAGCAGCAAAACAACCCCAGACCATCACACTACCACCACCATATTTTACTGTTGGTATGATGTTCTTTTTCTGAAATGCTGTGTTCCTTTTACGCCAGATGTAACGGGACATTTGCCTTCCAAAAAGTTCAACTTTTGTCTCATCAGTCCACAAGGTATTTTCCCAAAAGTCTTGGCAATCATTGAGATGTTTCTTAGCAAAATTGAGACGAGCCCTAATGCTCTTTTTGCTTAACAGTGGTTTGCGTCTTGGAAATCTGCCATGCAGGCTGTTTTTGCCCAGTCTCTTTCTTATGGTGGAGTCGTGAACACTGACCTTAATTGAGGCAAGTGAGGCCTGCAGTTCTTTAGACGTTGTCCTGGGGTCTTTTGTGACCTCTCGGATGAGTCGTCTCTGCGCTCTTGGGGTAATTTTGGTCGGCCGGCCACTCCTGGGAAGGTTCACCACTGTTCCATGTTTTTGCCATTTGTGGATAATGGCTCTCACTGTCACTCTCGCTGGAGTCCCAAAGCTTTAGAAATGGCTTTATAACCTTTAGCAGACTGATAGATCTCAATTACTTCTGTTCTCATTTGTTCCTGAATTTCTTTGGATCTTGGCATGATGTCTAGCTTTTGAGGTGCTTTTGGTCTACTTCTCTGTGTCAGGCAGCTCCTATTTACGTGATTTCTTGATTGAAACAGGTGTGGCAGTAATCAGGCCTGGGGGTGGCTACGGAAATTGAACTCAGGTGTGATACACCACAGTTAGGTTATTTTTTAACAAGGGGGCAATTACTTTTTCACACAGGGCCATGTAGGTTTGGATTTTTTTTCTCCCTAAATAATAAAAACCATCATTTAAAAACTGCATTTTGTGTTTACTTGTGTTATATTTGACTAATGGCTACATGTGTTTGATGATCAGAAACATTTTGTGTGACAAACATGCAAAAGAATAAGAAATCAGGAAGGGGGCAAATAGTTTTTCACACCACTGTAACTCCCAACCTTTGAAAAGGTTTTCCAATCTTGGCACCACTCTTTCTGTAGATGGGAATGTTGGTGCAGATATTGGTATGTGTCTTGCCATGGCTAACTTTGGTTTTGGGAGACTTCCCGTACAATTATTGGAAGAACACAGAATATGGCTAAAAACAAAGAATACAGTCTATAAGGTACAAAATGTTTCTATTCTCTGTGAGACATGAGCCATAGATACACTTTTGCTGCAAAATTGTGAAATATGTAATGTCGCTGGGCAAATTTCCCCAGTAACTCCATACTGCATATGGGTGAACATAAAAAACAACTTCAAATGTAGCTCTCTCATTGAATGCAGAAGAAATCGATTACCTTTTTTATTCACACAGGCATATTGTACTTTGCCACAGTAAAGAAATAATTTTTAAGCCAATGCAGCTCCCTATTGTTTCTTCCATATTCTGCATGGCATTAAGTTCCAAATATCTGGACTTAGAATGGATACTTGCTTTTCCAATTTCCATAATAACTTTTCTTACAAATACTACATATATTTTAAAGCCTTCTAGTAAAGCATTATATCCTTTTCCATTTTCTGTGCTGAAATATTATACATAATATAAGGTAGATTGTTACGATGCTCAATGTGAAATACATTAAGGCAAACTCAAGTACATGTGTAAGCACTAAATTTACAAAATTGTATATCACTTTGTGAAAATAGTATGTCAGTATAGGGCTGTCAAAAATCATATTGGTCTACTGTGTTGAGTCATGGTCATCAAATCTTCTATGCCTTTGAAAGTATGAGAGACAGCATAAACATTTTCTAAACACAAGTAAATTATAATATAACAAAATCTACACTGTCTATTAGGAGGATAAAAGGAAACATGTTGAATCCTTTGTGACGTGTACGCAGTCCCACCTTGCTATGTGTCCTGCTTCAATAACGCTTTCGTGGCCCTGTCACGCTGTAGAGTGTCCATCAGCCATAGAAAACTCGTTGCTGCAACAATGCAGGGTGTATTTCAGCCAGGGACCGACCGCCTATATGGCGGGGGCGTTTGGTGGGGGGGGAGGGTACGGGGTATTTTAATTTGGGCAATGACCTGGCCAACTTTCTCTTTGTCCCCTCCATCTGATCCCAATCACGGATCCGTAGCCATGGGACCAGCCTCAGGCGGAGGATTATCAGTGCCTGGTCTGAAGGAGGAAGCCAAGGTGGAATGACCAATGAAGTCACTGCTTGCTTGCTGTGTTTGTGTGTTATAGAGTGGTAACTCCTGCCTCAATAAAAATGCTTGCAGTTCCTGTTTGAGGTTGCTAGTAAAGCTGATTATTCTGAAGATTGTGACTCAGCCTCCTGTTTTTAGGGTGTAAGACAGTGACTCACGCATCCCACCTTGAACTCGGTCCATTCAGCTCAGTTTCTATTTTGGTAAACAAGAAGAAGCATTGAGATGGAAGGTCTGAGAATTATTTAACTGTAAAATGGTTCATGCTTTTGAAAAGTAAACACCTATTTAAAAACAGACTAAAGTTGAGCATCTCCAGCAACCAGAAAAAGGATTGATATATCAATTACTGACTAAGGTTTTCCCCCGGGTTAAGAATTTTTCTGCCTCTTGAGCTGCTGCTCCAGAACTTTTAGGCAATGACTTAAAAAGAACAATACTAAATGATCATATATGAGGTGAACTTTCCAAACTTCTGTACTTCCTCGTTCTCCATGCCATTCTTCATCTTAACAAGATGCCTGCTTGTGACACTCAATATCAAGACCTTTGGCTTAGGGGTGCTATTTATACCTCCTGATGTGTACCTGGGATGGAGACCAATAATTGCTTTTGCACTGATACATTCAATTTGATCCCATTATATACTGCAGTCCTTATCCTAAGTTTAAAAAAACAAATGAATAAATAATGAGCTATATATCCCTAAATGTCCAACTTCCTTTTCCAACAAATTCCCAATTCTCCTACTTAAAACATACACAAAATGCAGTATGGTTAATTCTATAATTCACAGGAGACAGGTTCCTTGGAACTCTGCTAAGTGGTAAATCATATGGCCTATCTCTATCTTGGCATAGTCAAGCTAATAGAATTTTTTTTTCCTACTACAGCTGGCTGAGGTGT
This sequence comes from Polypterus bichir lapradei, assembly GCA_026402145.1. Lineage (NCBI taxonomy): Eukaryota > Metazoa > Chordata > Cladistia > Polypteriformes > Polypteridae > Polypterus > Polypterus bichir. The sequence goes on from JANRMT010062836.1 coordinate 15,863,074, forward strand.
TGATGCTACCTTTTGAGTGGAAGAAGTCAAGGATTTAGCCTTTAAACAGAAGTGTAACCTGTTAACAAAATATTGTTTGTTGCCAGAAAAACTTTCAAATACAAACAAAAATATTATTCTCAAGGAGATAGCCACAGGTTAGTTCCAAGGGCAAGCAGAAACTGAAATGAGAAATAAAAAGCTGAGTAAGCCTGCAGCACCATTCACCCAAGTGCACAGAAAACTGTTTCAAAAAACTGTAAATCAATAACTGGCTCCCCATGTGAATTAGCAAGCACACAGTAAAGTCACCGGATGTTTAGGTAGGCAAACAAGCAAAGCAGGACAAGTCAGTTGCCAGTAACTAGATATGTAAACAATACAAAAGTAAAGTCAATGGTTGCCACTGATTGGAACTGGGTGACTGAAGAGAAAATACAGTAATCCCTCCTCGATCGTGGGGGTTGCATTCCAGAACCCCCCGCGATAGGTGAAAATCCGTGAAGTAGAAACCATATGTTTGTATGGTTAATTTTATATATTTTAAGCCCTTATAAACTCTCCCACACTGTTTATAAATATTCCCCGCACAGTTATACAGCATAAACCTTTTTATATTCTCTTACTTATTAGGTAAGATTCGTTGAAATTATGTATGTAAACACACTGTTTATATGCTACTCACAAACATACGTATCGTATATCATTGAGGAGTTTTATTTAATACGTAATACAGTTTTAAACATATTGTAATTGATAAGGTAATATAAAAATAAGTGAAAAATCTATAACATGTAAATGCTGTACATAAAACCAAAATGTTATTTTAAAGACACTGTAGAGCATCTCCGATATCACATATGTTACAGCCATTAAGATAGGCAGGCCACCGGCAATAAATACCTACAATGCAAGAAAAATTGTATAAAATGTATGTACAATTACAATAGACGTACGTACATGTACTAAGTACATAGAAAATTAGTTATGGGTACTCACCAACAATGACACAATGACTTGTCCGATAACGATGAGTTTAATTTTACTGCACAACAAAGGAGAGCATTACAGCTCTTCTAAAGGAGCCTCTTCAGGCGACTGTGTAGCACCGCCGTTGTTCTTCCGGCAGTCTTCAATCCAAATCCCTAAAGCAGATTCCATCCGGACTACCGCCTTATACATCCACTCACAACTCGTTTTGTGCCCTGGTTAAAGGACACTGTGGCCGTAGATCTCTTAAATTCTTTTCATCCTTTTTAAATAAAAATAATCGTGGACTCATTGATACCGTAATGGCGTCCTGCAGCGGTGTAGCTGTTCCCTTACTTCAACATATCCAAAACTTTTACTTTTTCGGCAATAGCATCTTCCGTTGGTGCCTGGGCATGGCTCCTGATGCAGTAGCAGGAGCAGATCGTTTTGGAGCCATAACAAAGGGCTTGACTATGCACAAAGATAAACACAACAGTTAACTCTTTACACAGCAAAACACATTGATGCTGAATGAGCGAGACAAGACTTCCTGGTTAACGCAGCGGAATTGAATTCGGCGCTCCGTTGCTGATCCAATCAGCACACAGGAACTTAACTGCATGCTCTGATTGGGTAGCTTCTCAGCCATCCGCCAATAGCGTCCCTCGTATGAAATCAAATCGGCAAACCAACTGAGGAAGCGTGTATCAGAAGTAAATTGTCTGCAGAAAGCCGCGAAGCAGCGAAAAATCCACGTTATATATTTAGATATGCTTACATATAAAATCCGTGATAGAGTGAAGCCGTGAAAGTCAAAGTGTGATATAGCGAGGGATTACTGTACAGGGTGGTGTAGGGAAACAGGAAATTTTCAATTGACATTCAATGTATGAATGCACACATTACAAAATACATTTAATGATGAAATGTATTGTACAGGATATGCAATTAATAATGTTAATCAATATTCATTTTATGTTTTGAAGAAAACATCATGAAGGTACTGTCCATTTCTCCGTACACATTCTGACAGCCTGTTGTGGAAATTCTGCATTGCTCGATGTAACATGTCAAGAGGAATGCCAGCGATTTCCTGTTCAATCTTCCTTTTTAGTTCAGCAATGGTTGTGGGATGTGTGCGGTACACTTGGCTTTTAAGATGTCCCCACAGAAAAAAAATCACAAACAGTGAGATCTGGTGATCTCGGAGGACATGGAATGTCACCATTGAGTGAAATGACATGCCTTCCAAACAATCGTCAAATAGCTGCCGATTGTCGGACAGTATGCGAAGTGGCTCCACCGGGGACTTCTTGTTTAAGGCTAAACCCGTTTCTTTAAAATTATGCACCCATGTTGTAATAGCATGAGCAGACAGGACACGATCATGACGTCCTAACTGGTAATGACACCGAAATCCCCTTTGTGCAGCAGTCACACTATCACCAATCTCATAAAAGGCTTTCAAAGTCATAGTGAACTTTACTGTCATCTCAACAATATACAAATATACAGATAGACGAAATTGTGAAGCTCAGGGTCCACAGAGTAACAACATGACTTGCAAATAATAAATTAAAAATAGAATTAAAATTCAAATTTAAAATTAAAACACAAACAAGACAAGACATTGTGCAAAGACAAGACAAAGAAGTAGCAGCAATATTGACGTGTAGTTAGCAATATGAACATTGATGCAATGTATGGTATTTGCTATCTAAATACATAAATATAGTCAATAGTTATGTAATATAATAAATAAACAATAAATAATAACTATAGATAATACAGAAATTATCAGTGTATAATAATAGTTGTTTAAGATATGTGTAAACAATGACAGGTCAGAATGTTTCACAGCAGAATGATATCAAGAGTGTCCAAATACTTAAAGATCAGTATGAGATTTTCAGTTCTTTTCTACATGCCCACTCGTCTTTGCAGGAAAGTGGCTTGCATTTATAAAAGTTCTGTTTTTAGAGGTGATTGAAGCAGTGTGGAAGATCCCAGGGGGCAGCATGGTGTTAAGGAGTCTGATAGCTTGGAGGTAAAAACTCTTCTGCAGCCTGGCAGATCTGGATTTGATGCTGCAGTATCTTCTCTTGGATGGCAGAAATGTGAAAAGTCCATGTGACAGGTGTAAGGGGTCCTGCACAATGCTGCAGGCCTTGCGGACACTGCATTTGTAAAATATGTCCTGTAGTGAAGGGAGAGGCACCCCAATAATGTTCTCTGCTGTCTTCACTATCCTTTGCAGGCGCTTGCGGTCGGATATGTTGCAGTTGCCATACCAGACAGTGATGCAGCTGGTCAGAAAACTTTCAATGGTGCCTCTGTAGAACATGGTGAGGATGGAAGGGGGAAGACTTGCTCGCTTCAGCTGCCTCAGGAAGTGTAGTCTCTGCTGGGCTTTCTTAATTAGTGATTAGGTGTTATGTGTCCACTTAAGTTCCTTAGTTATATGCACACCGAGGAACTTAGTACTCCTAACAATGTCCACATCTAAACCGTTGATGCTGAGTGGGATGTGGGCAGGATGTGATTTTCTGAAGTCCACAATTATCTCTTTTGTCTTGTCAACATTGAGAGATAGATTGTTGTCTTCACACCATGCAGACAGCCGTTTCACCTCATCTCTGTATGCTGTTTCATCAGACCCAGCACCGTCATGTCATCCGCAAACTTGATGATGTGGTTGGTGTTGTGCGTGGCTGTGCAGTCGCGAGTCAGCAGGGTGAACAGCAGTGGACTAAGCATGCAGCCCTGTGGCACTCCAGTGCTCAGTGTGATGTTGCTGGAGGTGTTGCAGCCTATTCGAACTGACTGAGGCCTCTCTGTCAAGAAGTCCAGGATCCAATTGCAGAGGGTGGTGTTCAGGCCCAACCTGCTCAGTTTTACAACCAACTTTTGAGGGATGATTGTGTTGAAGGCAGAGCTAAAGTCTATGAATAGCATCCTGACATATGTTACTTTTTTATCCAGATGTGTCAGGGAGAGGTGAAGGGCAGAGCATATGGCATCCTCAGTTGACCTGTTTGAGCGGTATGCAAACTGAAGAGGGTCAACGGAGGCAGGGAGATTAGTCTTTATGTGTGACATGACTAACTTTTCGAAGCACTTCATTATGATTGCCGTGAGGGCAACTGGTCGGTAGTCATTCAAGCATGTCACTGATGACTTCTTCGGCACTGGTATGATGGTGGTCGACTTGAAGCATGCTGGGACTGACGACTGGCTCAGAGATGTGATGAAGATGTCTCTGAGGACACCAGCCAGTTGATTGGCACATTCTTTGAGCACACGACCAGGTACAGTATGTTGTCAGGTCCTGCAGCCTTGTGTGGATTAACTCTAGATAGAGTCATTTTCACATCAGTTATGGAGAGACAGACTACTTGGTCAGTGGAGGGAGGTGTTGCTTTTCTCACAGGCTCTTTGTTCTACGCCTCAAACCGTGCAAAGAAGTTGTTCAGCTCATCTGGAAGGGAGGCATCACCATCGCTGCTGTGTGGGTTGAGCTTGTAGTTTGTAATTGTCTGAACGCCCTGCCACATACGACGTGTGTCTCTGGTGCTGCTGAATTGTTTGTTGATCCTCTGCGCGTATGCCCACTTAGCTCTCCTTATAGCGCAAGACAGGTTGGCTCTGGTCACCCTGAGGGAGGCCTTGTCTCCAGATCTAAAGGCTGCATTTCTGATTTTGAGCAGCTTGTGCAGTTCTCTTGTCATCCAGGGCTTTTGGTTGGCTCTTGTGGTAACATCCTTGGTAACAGTAACATCCTCTATGCATTTGGAGATGCAGCCAGTCACAAAGTCTGTGTACTCCTCCAGATTGATGGAGTCACCATCCATAGCAACCTCCCTGAAAATGTTCCAGTCTGTCAATTCGAAGCAGTCTTAGAGAGCTGAAACAGCACCAACCTGCCACACTCTAATGTTTTTGCGGGCTGATTTAGTGCGCTTTAGCAGGGACTTGTATGCAGGAACCATAAAAATGCTGATATGGTCTGAATTGCCAAGGTGGGGGCGGGGTAGAGCCTTGTAGGCATCAGGAGCGCTCATGTAAACATTGTCCAGACAGCTTCCCCCTCTAGTAGCAAAGTTCACATTCTGGAAGAATTTTGGGAGAACTGACTTCAAGTTGGCATGATTGAAGTCTCCAGCAATAATGAAAAATTCCTCAGGGTTAATTGTGTGCAGTTTGCTGATGATCTCGTAGAGTTCAAAAAGCCAGCCAGAAGATGGTCAGTCCATCTACCTGGATGGCCAAGACTGCAATGTTTTACTGGAGCCATATCTCAGTGAAAATAAACATACAACAGTCTCTCATTTCCCACTGCTTGGCCCGCTGCAGCTTTATATAATCCAGCTTGTTGTCCAGTGATCGGAAGTTCGCAAGCAGAATGGACGGTATCGCAGGTCTGGTGGGGTTAGTTTTTAGCCTTGTGCTAACACCGCCGCATTTCCCTCGTTTCTGCTTCTGATTGCTGCGCTTGCTTTTTCGCCAGCTTAGTTTCTTAGGCTGCCGAAGTAAGCAAAGGCTACGGAGCATCTCTGTCACCTCACTGGATATTTCGGCGCAGATTCTTCGGAAATCGAGCAGGATTTACCGCTTGTAAATGTATGTCTGCATACTACTATCACTTAAATCTACTTCTTTTCTTATACTAGTTGACAAAGACGAACAAAGATTAACACTAAACACTGCGGGAGCTTTGTAAGCCACCATGTTGTTTCACAGTTAACGCTTGTCGGGCACCACTCCACTGCTCCATTATAACTCATGGCAAGATGTTCTAAATGAGGTTGCATTGGTCCCAAACAACTGCCGACCCCACAGGGTCACCAACACCTAATTTTAAAATGTCCTGTTTTCCTGCGTCACCCTGTATAAAGTATTAATTGCTTTTTGGCTGGTGGACAGCAATAATCCAAGCGAGACAGGTAGAAAAAGGGTAGGAAAACACACTCGTCTTCCAAAAATGCTACACAAAATTCAAAAAATAGAAAAAAAGTAACACTCCAAAAGCACAAAACACTAAACTTATTAAATGCACAAAAACATCACATTGTTTAGGTTACAGCTAGGATTTGTTTCCTGGCCTATGCTTAATTTTCTCGATTTTATTTATTTTTGTTGTTTTAAAATTATTGTTTTTCATTGTTCTTTATTGATTTTTGTAAATACAGCATATTTATATTTATGCATTGTCTAGCATTCATATTTTGTGTATTTTGCTGCTTACTTATGTTCTTTATGTTCTGTGGGTGGAATCCCATGTGGCAGGGCCACCATTACGTCACAGCTGAGGGATTGTCCTCAGCCTTTATAATTCAGTTTGTGGTTTAGGCCCTTAAGAGAACAATCTTCTTGGATTTTCTGGGTTGTGTATCTTTGTTCTGTCTTTGATTACAGATTACTGGAACGTAAAGGACATTCCAAATGAACTTGAAGCATAGCATTGCCTTATACAACCTGATTCCAGAAGGTTTATTTTATTTTTCATCCCATTTCTGGTAAGGCTAAAACTCCACTAAGATATTTACTTCTCTTCACCTAAAGTTGATTTACAAGTGGACTTTTAGGTTATCACCATAAAGCTTCCTGGACAACAGTATCACAACATTTTGGAGCTTCAAAGTTCATCTAATAGGATGATCCTCAATTTGCCTTTCCAGAAATACAGAGCAGATGTGGCTATACACTCTGGTGCAGTATTGTGGTGGAACTATATTATTACAGCCATTTGGAAGCTACTCTTAATCCTAGACTTTGGATGTGGTCAAGGAAGCATATGCATGTACATAGACATCATGTGAAGTATATAAAGAAAAATATAAAAGAAAGCTAACAAGCAAGGAGCCAAGTGAACAGCTTTTGAAGTAGCTGATAGAATCTAAAAAAATACTATTTTTAATACCACTCATGCTTGGCAGAAAATAGAAAAGGCAGGTCACAAGGGCTGCAAAGGTTCACAAATTCTTGGTCTGAAATGGTTCAAAAATACTTTTTAATGCCCCAAATGTACAAAAATATTCTTCAAGGGAGATAATAACGGTAAACCTCTGGTGAGAGTAGACAAAGGCACATAAACAGTCTTTATAACTAAAAGGCAAGGGAAATAAAAAAAGCAATTAGGGTTTGCCTAAAAGGCAACCCAAAACTGACAAGTCCAAATCCACAATCCAGTAATCTGTAATCAAAGACAGAACAAAGATGCACAACCCAAAAAATCCAGGAAAATACAATCAACAAATTTTACTCATACCTCAATGAAACTCTGAGAGACCTACATCTGAACCGTTAACATAAAGGCTGCAAGTGGACTCTCAGCAGTGTTACAAAGGTGGTCCTACCTCTTGGGGACTGGCTCACAGAAGATAAGAATTACATGCAAACATAAATGAACAATGCATAAACAGTAGATAAACATAATCTTATTAAGAAATAAATACATTATAACAAAAAACACATAAAAATAATAACAGAAAAAAATAATTAAGAGGATTTCACTAAGGTTCATACCTTTAAATCTCTTGCTCCTCCCTTCACTTAATTCGTGCACAATTAATGTTGTAGAGCAACAGACACTGATAAGAGGCCAATGGCAAATTGTGGGAAAAATTAGTGGCTATAACCAGAGCCCCAGCCAAATCCTGACCCTGGTTCAATAAGTGGTAAACGCAATACAAAACTGGAAATTTCAAAAAATAGTTGCTATCAAGCAAGAAGTGATAAATGGTTTTGTGGAAATGGTGATGTCCCTTAACACTAGAATTACCAGAGCATACGAAACTTGTAGATCCGCCTTAAATCGCTTCTCAACTTTCTGTCAGCCTCTATTGTCCTGTAAATGTGTGGATAAGCAGCAAACAGCAAGCAGCCTGCTTGCTATCACATCCCCCACCGGTGCACAGTCTTCTCAGCTCAAGTCTGTTTACCTGCGTGTCAGTTGCTTGGAGTTGTATAGAGTGAGAAGTCAAGCAAAAATCATACCTTTTATAAGTGCTATATCGTTATTTGCAACACATGCATTTCATGTGTGTTCCGTGTCTACAACGATCAATGTAAACACATCGTTAAAAAAGAAACGTTCTTCATGTTTTAGTAATGATTGACAAAATGTAGATATGAAGTTTATAATGTGTGAAGCCTGAAGTCCAAATATCAAAGAAACACTTTCACAAAAGGTACAAATATAACAGAATAAGTGCGCTTTTATTCAAAAAAAGAACCTGCGTTAGGGTGCAACATTGACATGCATTTACTACGACTGCTTCGGTGGCGCAACGGTAGCAATTGTTGACTGGTAATCGAAACTTCACGGGTTTGATCCCTGACGAGTCTGTTTTGAGAAATGAGCTGCTTTTACTCTTACTATTTTCGAAAAAAAACAAACATTTGATTTCAGTCTGTAACAGCCGGTATAAATTTATGATGCTTGTAAATGTTAGCTTTTTTTTTTTTTTTTTTATTCAGTTTAATTCTCTCAGTCGCGTTCACGATCCTACCCTACGCTCCCCCATCTGACACTGCTGTTTTCACATAAAGACACGCTATAGCTCTGCACTGTACTTGTGACTTTACGCTGTAGGATGGTTGCGAACTGAAGTGTCTGCATGCACTTTTCGTGGCATTACATATGTATTTTTTGAGCATGCCCGTGTTGCTCAGACACAGGAAGCTCTGCAGTGTACTAGTGACTTTACGCTGTATCCCACTCCCAACTAGATACAAATAGAAAGAAAAGATTCTTTTGGTCCACCTGGATGTTTGGAGCCACCTGAGGGAATGCCACATTTCTCGGTTGTGATGCATGAATTGCTATCTTGCACCCCAAAACACGAAGCTGAGTCTCAGTACTTTAGCAAAACCAGCTTTATTCAACTTGAATCAGGAACAGTACGGTTATTTAATGTAGCGGGATGTACCTCTTTCCGATACATAGATACAGCAAATGGGCAGGGTTGGGACCAGGTCAGTGGTCAAGTTATACTGTTCCCTGCATTTATAATGTTCCTTGCATCATTCATCGGCGACAGGCACTTATAGTGCAACTGCGATTGGCTCATAGTTGCTTTCACGGCACTATGTTGCTGTGCTGCAAACCCTCCACAGACGTGGCTGGCAATCTTGCTTCACCGTGTCGTCCCATTTTTGTGGGTTTTGGGGGTGGGAGGCCCAAAAGAGTTCAGAAAACTCACAAGGTATTAATATTAAATTCTTTGGGGATCAGAATCTTATGAGAAAAAAAACATTCCTGACTTTTACAATCCACAACCAGGTTTGAACATTTTAAAATGCCAATAACTGCTTCTTCTTTAAAATACACATAAAATATACTGCTCTCTCTCTTTGGTACTCAACAAATTCACATTGTTTCAAATCAATCCCAGATAAATGAAAACCAAACCAGAAGGATTCTTCTTACAGGATGCTGCTGTGTCTCATTGATTTTTTTATCAGATATTTTCCTAAGGTGATGAAATAATTTTATGTACATATTACTTGTCATTTTGTAGCACATATAAGGGCAGCAAGAGCCAATAAAAATTTACATAACAGTGCTACAACATGCCAAAACTTGATTATCATCATCTAACAAGACAACTCCAGAAATTTCAAATGAAGCTGCTGTTAACAGCACTGGCACTTGAAAAGGGATGGTCAGGTTATCAAAGAAAAGCAAAAAAAAAGAGAGGAAGAGTTAGTAGGCAGGTTATGTTCTACTATCCCTGCCAAAAAGACAAACAGGAAAGTTTCTTCCCGGAAAAAATTGCTTCTTTTATTTTTCAACTAAATGTTATATTTCAGTCAGGATTCCTCCCCTGAATAATGTTCAAACCATTCAGGGGAGTTGTTTTATTTCCTTTTTGTTAATTTTTAATCATTTATTTATGTTAACATTTCTTTTGCTTATTATCTGCATTGTTTATTATGCCATGGTTATGAGCCATGTATTTTGTTGGGTATCGCCTAAGAGGTGGGGCCTTCTGCCAATCACCACCATGAACTGCCCTGCACTCTATAAATCTTGAGGGTCTCCAGTAGTTTCAAGCAGTTTATTGCGAATATGCTCTGGGAGTTTGGTGAGTTCTTGTGCCTTTTTTTATGATTTTGAGAATTATTAGGGTTTTGACTTTCATGCTGCGTGTTTGACGAAATTTCTTTATCACTGTATAAGGACTTTGTTTTCTTTGGATTGCCTTGTGTGGCAACTCTGTTTTGCCTTTGTGCTCATTAGAGCTTCTTTGAATACAACTAGAATAACTAGAATACAACTTGTGAAGAATAAAACTTTTTCATAAAGATTCGTGAGGCCCTTTTTGTGTCTAGCTAGGGATTTTGACGATGTTCCCCCCTATCTCCACCCCATGGGCATTATTGGAAGTGCTTTTTGAATTTTTGGGACTTATGCTTTGGATTTCCAAGTTGAAAACACTAAACATCAAAGCACCAGAAACAGTAATTTGCCTTCAGCTCATCCTCCAAAACACATTTTTCTCATTATATGGGAATTGTGACCATCATTGAAGGATGCCATTGACAAAAAGATGCTATAAGGGGCAAAAACTAGACTCAGAAAAACCAGTAATTTCCAAAGAAAGCATGTGAAATTGATCATCAAAACCAAAACACAAGACAAATTCAAGGTTGAAAAAAGCCTGTACCCTTTCTGTCATAATAATATTTCTCAATAGGAGGGATAGGAAATAAATAAATAAATAAATGCCAAAGTACAAGTCTGAGTGCAGGCCCTTATTACAACAGTTTGCACATGTGTGACAAAACATCTGTGATTTTGTAAATGGAGAGAGAAACTGAGAAAAGAAAAATAGAATCCCCAACAAAAGAACAAAACGCAAATTGGAAACAATGTGAAAATGTGCCCAGAATCCTTCAGATCATACAATTACACTAGGTATTCATTATTTACTATATGATGCAAAGTGATGATGCAAAAGTCACAGTTTTGCAACAAGAGTCAGCCCCTCTAGACCAGAAGCATTTCTGAAACTGATGAAATGAGTAACTTATAATGCTATTTATGAAATGGTTTGTTGATCATTACATGTACACAATTTATCATTTATTTTAAGTGCACTTTTTGCATAAGATCTAGTGGATCGAAGGCATATCCTCTGTATCCTCTGCTTCATCTATAAGAACATTAAATTCAAATTTAAAGCACTCCCTCTTAAAGACTCATCAAAGTACAAGACCAGTTACCAGACTGGTGTGGATAGATAACCAAGGCTGAATATGGATGCTCTCAGTTTGTTTTAGTCCTAGTAGAATATCCTGATTTTATGTTTTGTGGAGGACTTTGTGAGTACTTTTAACATACTTTATGTTAACTTATGTTACTTATGTTAGCTTGGAAACTCTTGCTGCTACCACAACCTGAACTATTTGCATCCATATTTTGGTTCATTTAATTGTTCATTACTGTTAAACAATGACATTATATGGCATATTAGTTTGAAATTGGCAGAAGTGGGTGGGATCTTTTATTTGTAGCTCTTGGGGATTGTGTCACCCTAGTTAGATTATACAGTATGCATTTTAAATCATAGGAGCATCACACTTAGCCAGAACAATTCAACTTCTCCTTGTTGCTTCGTGACTCATTTCCATGCGGCCCTTCCTGCAACTGCACTCTTATTTTTTAAGTCTTCTTCCCAACAGTCCTTGCAGTTCCATAAACCACTGCTAGCTGGTGAATCACTTCTTTTGATAACACAATGCTATAACTTCATGAGAAGAATCTTTCCTCTGTTCTGTTTAGAGGTGGATCTCTTTTCTGCTATATTACGTAAAACTTATTTCCTTGTTTTTTTTTCTTTCATTATATAGGGCATACCTTTCAGTACATTTACCCTTTTTCTGTGTCTCTTTGTATTTCTTCACAGGATATTCTACAATTACATATTTTGTGATTGGGTGCATGTTAGTGCTTAGTAATACACTTGCAAACCTCTCAGGTTTGATTCCTGTCCTGAAGACAATTGCTGTGCTTATTTTCTGGTGGCATCGGGCACCCTACTACGGGAATGCATGTAAGCCAGAGCCAGACACAACAAAAGAGGTCAGGTGAAGGCCTGCTCCCGGCAGAGATTACATTTCATATCCTTATTTCATGTTTTAGTAAATTTGTCACCATATGTATTGCAGAAATAATATATTAAGTAAACACACAAATCATGTTAATATATGATGCAAATCTGTTTATCCTAAGTGCCTCTTTGTATAATTCAGACTACAAAGTTCAATACAGATGTAATGAAAATACTCAGAGGCATGTGAACTCTGAAACTCTAATATTCTCTTGGCTCTGAATTTTTTTAGTGCACCAGAATCATTGGACTAAAGGCAGGACACAACTCTGGTGGAGTTTCTAGCCCATCAGCAAGCACAAAGATATCTGTCACATATTAATATGTTTAAAGACAATATTAACAGACAATTCATAAAAGTTTTAAAGATACTGTATGCACATTAGTTTGAATGTTATCTCGTAACTGAAAGTGTATGTGTGGCCTGTGATGGAAGGTTTAAAATTCCTGATAGTGCCATATCCAATCAGGGTCAGCTTGTTAGTATGGTTTTTACTTTCAGGAATGCATTTCCAATAATATATGTATTCAGCAAATGACCACTGACTTTTTCTTAGCAAAAATCCTGGTAAAAGAACTTAGTTTAGCCACAGCTTGCTTACTGCCCCAATCTACTGACAGAAAGGCATTTTGCAATTAATAAGCTGAGTTGGGAGCCAAGGGTGTCAAATGCCATTTGTGTGGGTGTAACTGTAATGGGGTTTTATTGACTGTGATACAATGCCTTGACACCTATGAAATATTATTCCTTTTATTTAGAATAGGATTCTTTTCTGACCTTTTTTCTGTAGGATTTTATATACGGAGGTTAGTGAAGAGCAACAGACCTCAAGCATATAATATGTTTCTTGTAGTGGACTAATCAATGGCTGCTTAAGTACTTGTTATTGTATAATTGCAGCTCATTTGTGATGTTCAGGATAACAGTAGACCCTTAAATTTAAAAATGCATTGATCCAATTTATGAATCCAGTCCTATTAATTTCATGCAGCTGGTGCGAAGTTGCAAGGCAGGAAGAATCCGAGGATGGTAGATCTTCCCTCACTAAGCCCTGTGAATGACACACACTAATCACTAAATCCGAGGAAATTTTAACCTAACATTGATATCTTTGGAATGCTGGAGGAACCTAGAGTAACCAAAGTGAAGCCAAACAGACACGAGAGGAATGCGCAAACTGCACACAAATTGTAACCAAATTGAGAACTAAAATTGGTTTATAATGTTCTGAGGCTGCAGCTCTGACCACAATACCACTCCCTCATTTTTTACTCTTCTATGACAAGTGATTTCTAATGTATGATTTTCTTTCTTTTATTTAGCTTGTGGATTTTAAAGTTTACAGTTTTATTTTAATGGTTCGATGTAAAGATGGAAAATTACAAGTATTTCCAAAACCAAGCATTAAAAAGTTAATTTGGGATAGAGATCTATAAATCACCTACAGAGAACCTAAGGTGGAATTGGTCAGAGAACTAATAATAAATGAGTTCCAAAACTGTTAATGAGGTCTTTGCCCTTCAGCCATTTGTATCTTTAGCAGATGCATAAAAATGCAGGGTATGTCTGTCAAGTTTAATAGATTATGCAGTGTACTTGAAAGAGGTATCCTGGAGAGTTATGTGTGTGCAGAGAAAGACAAATAAAAGCAATAGGGCATAATACATTTAGAAACTGCAGCTTACACAAACTAATTTAAATTCTTGAAACATTCTTATATTGTATTACCTATTGAACGTTGTGCTATTTTTAAATTCAATAAAAAGGTCTATGATTAGCAGAAAAACTATTAGTGCTGTAACATACTAAATAAAGCAGCAAGCCGCAGTATGACTGACCTGAACTGGCCTCTAAGATACTGATCAACTAAAGGAGGACCAGGGATAAAGCTACAAGAAAATTTATTAGGCTTCTCTGGGAGCTGTTAATAAGTAGGATATAGACTAAATCAAATTAATTTATGGCAAAACAGTAAAAGGAAGTAAAAAGCTAACATTTACTTTATGATCTATACTTAAATTTTCAGAAAATAACCAAGTTACACTATTGTATGGCAATTTTATTTTCTTCATACATGCTTCCCCTAGTTTATTTAATTCAGCAACATGATGTAAACTTTCACTGTTATGCTGATGATTTGTAACTTTATATTATAGCTGACTAAAACCCAACTAAGATTCACACTGTCCATATCACGGTGACTTATTTATTTTTTAGGTGGGAATACCAGGAACGTACCTAGCCTTGGCCCGACTCACACACACTCCCTCACAGAGACAAAAAAGGAACCAGTAATAAAACAGAAATTAAAGAATGTATTAAAAAGTAAGAAATGAAATATAACTATACAAACTACTACGATCCCACCCCAGTTCCCTTCCGCCGATTACACAATAAACACGAATTCAACAATAAGAGATTACTACAAAAACAACACATGATGAAGTTCATGAATAAGGGCAAGTGATGAAATGAAATGATGGAGGTTGATAGTCCAGAGATCAGCACGTTGTATATGAATGTAAAGATAGTCCTACCGGTATTTCCTGATGAGATGATGACGTGTGAATGGGATCAGGAGCGCTCCTTTCTTCGCAGGATGGAAAAAAATCCTCAGACAGTCCTAATGCAGCAAGGAGACAACAGACAGTCCATACACCCAAAACAGAAGACAATCCAGGACAAAACAAGAATCCACAGGTATCAAAATGGGAAGGCAAACAGACAGGCAACTCCAGACACGAAACACAAAAGACTTCTCCTCCTCTGTAGAACTGGCCTCCTTTTAAATATCGCACCCGGTCTCCTTGTCCCCAGCAGCCCCTGCACCCTCAGCAGATGACCAATCAGAGCCACTGTAGGGACTGCTGGGAGTTGAAGTTTCATTTCCCAGTAGCACTGCTACAATATGTCATTAGATCCTAGTATTCTGTCAAACTTATCTATTCTTCAAGACTATTTAATTGATATTAAATATTGGGTGTCCCATAATTTTCAGCAACTGAACTCTGTCAGAAGTGTGATCTTAATAATCGCCTCACAATATAAAATAGCTCATGTGAGACAGTCCCTAGAGCCTAATGTTAAATCAGTGTCCAGGAACTTAGGGGTGTTCTTTACACAGTATTTGAATTTTGAACTTCATGTGAGCAAAATGGTACAGACATGTTTACACCAATTAAGAAATATTACCAAAGCTTCATTATCATCTGAAGACACTAAATTGTTTATTCATGCATTTATCACACCTTGTCTTGATTTTTGAAATGCCGTGTTTGCTGCATTGAACAGCTGTTATCTTGCTCACCTCCAAGTGGTGCAGAATGCTGCAGCTAGATTTCATACTATGTCCAAATGCCATGTTCTCTAATTGTAGCATCACTTCACTGGCTTCCAATTCAATATAGAATCCATTTTAAAATTTTATTTATCACTTTTAAGGCTTTTCATGGTTGTGCTCTCGATTACGTTATGGAATTGCTGACACCATATCCAACTCTTAAGGCTGTCAGACCAAGGCCTACATGGTGTTTGAAAATCTAGATTAAAGATGACAAAGCATTTTCTGTGGTGGCCCTTACACTTTAGTGTAATTTTAATTTTTGTAATCATTTTATCTGCTTTTGTTATTTAATTTTATTTTTACTTTTTTCCTTTGCTAGAGGTTTTTTTATTTGTTCTAGATATTATTATTATGATTATTATTTATTTTATGATGTTTATTTTTTACCTTTTATATTTTATATCTATTTTGTGTTTTCCATGTGAACTACTTTGTGCCGCTCAGCTTGAAAGTGCTATGCAAATACAGTTATTATTATTATTATAAATCCCTAGTATGATCTTCAGCTCTGGCAGAATTCATCTCCACTTAAAGTATATATCCTAATAAGAGAATAGTGAAATTCTCATAGTGAAGTGAACTAATAAATTCCATTAATAAGGGCATCTCGAGTATCATAATGGCTCACTGAGTAGCACAACCTCCATCTGAGTGGAGTTTGTATGTTTGTTAGTCTCTACTAAGGATTCAGGTTACCCCCATAAACTGAAAACATGCTGTTAGATTTACTGGTGACATTAAATTGCCCAGCTTTTAGTGCAGTTGCAATAGCATCGTTTTTTTTTATAATCCACTGGAGATTGTTTATCTTAATGAGTATATTCTAATACATATGTGAATGTGTTGCCTTTTCCGATAAGAGAAGAATAACCATCCATTGACATTGGCCCTGTTTAGGTTTTCTATGGTTATATATGTGTTTTGAAGGCAGGGTGCAAAATATTAAGCCTTATTTTCTGGAAGAGAAAGAAAACCAGCTGTTGGTATCATATTTGGAAGAGCATATGAAGGGAGCTGAGGCTACACACATTTAATATACCTGCAGGAGAAATCAAATTTGATGGCACAAGTACAGAGACCAGCAGCTAATGTATTACATACATTGCATACAATAAATAATTTTACTTATTATGTGTATGACCATTCAGCAAGTTGGGGCTGGCAGAAGACCTTGTCTTAGGCTGAAGAGGCTTGAAAAACAAGCACGCAGCTCCCTAGGAAGTGACCATGTACTCCAGGTACCAAGGCTGCTTTGAGTACTACAGATGCCATGTGAGATCATTCTGAATTGCTGTATGGACAGTGTTGCTTGTGCTTTTCTTTTCATGATTGTTGTGTCTGTCCATTTTACTTGTATCCTCAGATGTCACTACATGAATACCATTCGGAGTATTAGTCTGATTTGCCAAATGTTTTAAAGTGGCCTTACTGCATATGGACAGGATATTTTTCATGTAAACTAATTACCTTTGAATTCTTGTGTAGTAGTCTTTTTATGAAGGAAACAATATTAGTTTTACTAATCAATTCATCTTGTATGCATTATTTAGTTTTTTTGCCAGACATGACTAGAAACATTTTCATGTATTTGCTATGGTAGGTTTTAAAAATGACTTACACTGGAACTTTTCCACTGTCAGAATCAAAATGTACAATGTGACAGTGTGTGTGTATACAGGGGGTCCTCGGGTTACAACGTTTCGACATACAACATTTCGAGTTTACAACACTCACTCCCATAAAAACTTTACAAAAATTGAGACATGAGAAGGAATAAAGGTAAGCATTTTTTTTACACTCATTTTTTCTGTTACAGTAATCCCTCGCTATATCGCGCTTCGACTTTCGCGGCTTCACTCTATCGCGGATTTTAAATGTAAGCATATCTAAATATATATCACGGATTTTTCGCTGGTTCGCGGATTTCTGCGGACAATGGGTCTTTTAATTTATGGTACGTGCTTCCTCAGTTTGTTTGCCCAGTTGATTTCATACAAGGGACGCTATTGGCAGATGGCTTAGAAGCTACCCAATCAGAGCATGTATTACATATTAACTAAAACTCCTCAATGCTATAAGATATGCATCCCGCGCGGTGTTTGTTTGCTTGTCTCTGCCTCTATCTCACCCTCTCTGACATTCTCTGCGCCTGACAGAGGGAGTGTGAGCAGAGGTGCTGTTTGCACAGAAGCTGTTTGCTTAAAAGATACTGACGCTCCTCTAAAAAATGCCGCTTTATTGCGGTAAAGCACACGTATTGATTTTTTGATTGTTTGCTTTAATCTCGCGCTCTCTCTCTGACGTTCTCTGCGCCTGACGGAGGAGATTTGAGTAGAGGGGCTGTTTCAACAGAGGCTGTTTGCTTAGAAGATACTGACGCTCCTCTGAAAAATGCCACTTTACTTAAAAGCACACGTATTGATTTTTTGATTGTTTGCTTTTCTTTGCGAGCGCGCGCTCTCTCTCTTAAATTCTCTGCTCCTGATGCAGAGACTCATTTGAAGAAAAGATATATTTGCATTCTTTTAATTGTGAGAAAGAACTGTCATCTCTGTCTTGTCATGGAGCACAGTTTAAACTTTTGACTAAAGGGTGTTATTTCATGTCTAGAGGGCTCTAATAATGTTAACAGTGTGGGAGAGTTTATAAGGGCTTAAAATATATAAAAATAACCATACAAACATATGGTTTCTACTTCGCGGTTTTTCACCTATCGCGAGGGGGTCTGGAACGCAACCCCCGCGATGGAGGAGGGATTACTGTACTACAATACAGTGTACAGTACAGTATATTTATGTCCTTTTCTTTTTTTCTCAGGCTTAGATTTTGTGTTTTTATGCTCTAGATTATGATTTTGCAAATGTGTTAAGATAAGTAAGTGACTTAGGCTAGAGTGTGTTTCGACTTACACCAAAATTCGGGTTACATCACTGTTGTCGGAACGGAACTGTGTCGTAACCTGAAGACCCCCTGTATATGCTATAATGGAATGTCTTGGTTTCTGCCTTGTGGGTACTGGTGGTACAAGTCAACATTCAAAACTGTGAGGGAAAATGTAAATTTAAATTTATGAAATACAACTGGTTATTTGATGGGATTCAGTGGCAGCTAATGAAAACATTTTGGGTAGGGGCACAGTTTTTTGGGGGACAAACTAAAGCAGCACTTATCTATTATATAGTGCCTTTCACATCTATTTATTATATAGTGCCCTTCATATCTGTCTATCTATCCAGTCATTGCACATGCTCTCATGATCCTCATCATAGTGCCAATGCACATCTTGGCCTGTCCAACACCAGACCCATAGGACAAATCTAGGCTAAAATGTATTATACCTTTTCCACCATGCTGCCCAATCTCATGCCAGTTTTCTCATTTCTACTGTGGTGAAAAACTTCAGTCTGTGACATCCACAGTCCCCTTATTCTTCCCATAACATGCTTTATAGATGTGGAAAGGAACAGGTGCACCTGTCACCCAAATTTTGTACTATACCTGTCTCTAAATTGCCCAATTATCTGAAAACTTTCCCACTTCCCCATTCTGCCAAACCCTAAACTATAATGTCTGCACCCCTCACCTCTGTAATCTTCCTATGACGCATCCATAGCATAAGTCCAATCCAGTCTTATTCTGCCTCTTCTAATTGAGTGCCCAGTCGTTGTATTCCAAAAATACACATCATGCAATCACTAGTCCTCTGATTTTTCTGAAGTCTTGCATCCCAGTTTATAATTTATCACACCCACAGAGTCATTCCTATCCTAGTTTTATTGTACACTTGCTGTCCAGCCCTATGTAAATTTCCCAGGCTTACCTAACCTGGGCACAAATTCACATTGTAAGATCCACAAACTCCACATCCTAAAACATAACTCATACCTCAACCTGTCTCATACTACACCCACAGGACAAGTCCAACCTAAATCTTATACTGCCTTCATGATCAGGATATGCATATTTCCTTGAACATAAATTTTGCCTTCCTTTCCTTCAGGAACAAAAATTTCTCAGTTACTTTCTGATTAAACTGAGTCATTTCACTAAGCCCGCTAAAAAAAAAAAATAGCCTCATACTTTTGTCTATATCAGTGTTTCCCAACCTTTTTTCTGTTGTGGCAGACTTTTCATAACCAAAATCATCCCAAGGCACAGCACTATCTTACTAACCACAAACACATTATATCTCATACACATGCTCAACTGCCTGATGGGGTGGAACTACTGGAGAAGTCGGTAAGCAGAGCAGCTCAGAGATCAACGTTCACAGACATGGCACTTAGTGAGCACTTTGGTAACATCTCCAAGCTGCTTTGCCTTTTCGCCCACCCCTCTCTTCCTTATAGGCAACTTGTATGCCTACTATCCACCAGCCCTGTGAGCCCCTCTGGTGACCACACACCCAGGGCAGATGGACTCTAGCAGCCTGGAGACGTATCTGAAGTGTTTAAAATGCTTTGTCTACAACAGGCCTCAACCACCTAAGGAGGTTGTTCCCCTCTGGTTCAAACAAAGGTGTGTTACACTATTATTTCCATGGCACACATGGGTAGCTCGAATGGTGCACCACTGTGCCTTGGCACAATGGTTGAAAAACACTGCTATAGACGTCTCATACCTCCATCGTTGTCCACAATGCTTTAACACTTTGAAACAGCCAACAGGGAAAACAAATAAAAGGCATTACTTACACCACATCCAGTTAGCCAACTTCTTTTGTAATAACAAGAGTGGAAAATGTCAGTGTGTAAGCTCGTCCTTGATCACTTACCTTCTGCTACATTTTTAAGGCACGTCAATCCGGACCAAGCTCCTTTATCTTCTTTTTGTCTTCAAGTGAACGATTTATGAAGGGGCATTTCATGAAAGAAATCACAGAATTTTCATTGATTTCTGAAGCTGCCATCTCCATAAAGTTGCGTTCACTCAGCTGTAGTTAATGGCGGGTGTTAACTGTGAACCATTGACATGAACGTGAAATAGTGCATCGATGGTTGTCCAGTCTCATTTTAGGATTAAAAAATCCTAAAACAATACTAATTCACTGCCAATAAATGTAGAAGTGTCTGGGGCACAGAGAGCTAAATTCCCTGAAAAATCTGAAAGCAAACAATTAAAGGGCAGGCTCAGGTCTCCTATTTGCCAAAAGATCGAGGACTTACATAGACTCTCATCCATCTAGTGCCTTTCACTCAGGAAATATAGGTATTCACACGGAAATTAAACAAGTTGCAACCAATTTTTATTGGATGTTGACATGCCCTGACACCAAGCATGTTGTGCAAATATCAAATTTATTTCATGATTATTTCATCGAAAGTAGAGTTTTTAAAATATCTGGAGGGGGTACTCCCCACATTACAAACTGCCACTGCTCACATACTGCAGTAACCTATACTATATTACGTAACCTGTATAATGTATTATGGCACTAGGAGTATCTTAAGTGTGGCTGTGGTAGTTATTTAAGACCAGGTGGTAGGGTTGAAACAGTTGGGTCTTGCAGGTAAATGAATATAATTGAGTGATTCTCCATTGTTAATAGCTGGTAGGTGGCATTTTTTTTGGACTTATTTTGGTAGATAAATCATTTCTTAATTAAACCATGACTCCTCAAAGTTTGGAAAGGTCCAGCAACCTGTGTACATTTGAACTTGATTCAAAAGTGGTATTGGTGTTTTTAAAGATTTAATTTTGTTTTTATGTGTACTTCATTTTGATCTTGTGTTTGGTTTTATTTAATTTTAGTGAGAGCACTGATTACTGTTTATCTACTCTTAATTTGTTGATCTGATTTGCAATTTATCTGTTTACTGTTTTTGTATCATTGCAAGTCTACTGGGCTACCTAAAAACTATATTGATTCCGGGGGGTTTTAAATTAACTGTTTGAATGTTGTAAGGAGGATGTTTTGATTTGCCTGGGTATACTAGAAGTTGAAAATTGGGTTTTGCACCAATCATCTTGGCAGACTGGTGGGGTATTCCACAAAGCAAGCTCAGCAAGTTAACCTTACTCAAATAAGATGCCAGGTTTGGGTTCCATCAAGGAGAATTAGGGAAAGTCACACTAGGTAATCGAGGCAACTAAACGTCATGTTTAGCCTGCTCCATAACAGGATAAGATTGAAGCTTAGCAGAGTGTTGAGGATTGAGAGTTCACTAAATTCGCTCCCGTTTAGAAACAATATCTCAAAGAAAGGTTCTAGAAATTTTAGCATATCTAATGTTGCTGAAATCTTATTTAAATTAATCTTACATGTTTGTTACAGTATGGTAAAGCATTATAACCTAAACTATCCTTTGAAAGAAACAACATTTAAATGCTGTAATTCATTACTACCATTTTTGTCGGTGACAGGATTTTGTAGCATATCTAAAGTTGCTTGCATTCTTAGTTACAGTATTGTTTAAATTATGCTGATATTCACTACGAATTGGCAAAACATTCAAAGCTACATTTTTCATTGAAAAACAACAAGCGTATATGTATATATCACATTTATATTAGTATGCCATTAATCTTCAATGCTCATTTGTCAGCGAGAGGAAAAAGGGAAAGGTACAGTAATAAAAAAATAATTTAAACAAGGGATGCTCCGTAATATTAAAATTGCACCAGTTCTAAGTTGGTAAACCTCTTACACTAAAGATGTTTCAGGTAATGCAATGCACAAAAAAAAGCTACACTTAAAGATTGTCTAGGATCAACCTTGGTGTTCTCCTTTCCTCATATACCCTGAAGAGCTTATAAACCAACCAAAGTAATGAATATAAAGAAAGTCCCTTGTCACGTGTATTTTTATGTATATGGTAAAGTAATAAAGAGAAACATATATTAAATACATTCAATTGCATACCTACTTAACTCTTACAAGTGCGTGCATACTTTATTTGTGTTTGCCCAAGCCCATCTTGAGCTAACGAGACACATTTTGTGGTCATGGAATGAATCGACTTTACTTCTATTGGAGAAGATGGCTTATTCAAGTGAGGTTTACTGAGCTAAAGCTAGATTTCATAAGCACTTTGTTGAATACCCCACTGAAGTATTCTAACAACCCTTGCTTATTAGACCCTAAACTTTATGGTTATTTGCCAGCTTTCTTATTAGCTAATTAAAGTTTATTTTAAAGATTATGATTATTAGTTTTATGTGACTGGGTTCTACTATGCCCAGTAATTGATCAGAGCACCTCTGATAAAATCATTTAATTGAGAGAGACCTGTATGGGCAGAGTTTGATTTTTTTTTTTCCCCTTCCTCCAATAATCAAGATTGGTGTTGTCCCCCAATAAGACGCCCTAGTGATTCCTAGAGGCTACACTTGGATGTTATTGAAGGTTGTCCTTTTGTTTTATGTGTAAATAAGCTTTAGAAATACAAAGGCTTTAGAACAATCTACTGCAATTGGTGCAGGCTTAATTTACATAGGTCAAATAGTTTGTGTTTAATTTACATATATTTAATTTAGAACTATTTTCGTTAACAGGTTTAGCACAGTGATACTAAGGTTTTCTACATCAATCTTGTTCCACGTAGCACTGCTCTTAGGAAATTACTTAATGCCCACATAGGAGTGCAAAACATGCACACAGTTAACATCACTGTGACCTCTTCTGCCTTCAGTTTCCTCTTGATAATTAGCTATTAGTAGTAAATAAACAACAACTAATCTTGTAGCTTGTAACAGGGTATTGTTTATATTTAATATTTGTGTTATTAGAATTGTTCTTTAGCTGTTTTATATGAGCATATTCTACAAACAGTGATATTTAATGTCTGCAAAATTGATTATACATTTTCAAAGACATCACTACTAAGTACTTACCAGCCAATGGTCTGTTTATGTTGTGAGCTTGTCAGTGTACTAGTGTCTAAAATGCTGTCTCTGTCACTAATCATGCAGATTAACTGTAGTGAATAATGTGAGGGTCTCAAATAAATCTTGATTGGTAAGCTTAAATTGTCAGGGAAGACATTTTGTCTTGTGTTCTGAAACCGTTTCTTAAGTAACAAGATTGTATGCAGGAGGAGTTGCATTATATCAGAAAGCTCAATCCTGTTTGAATGCACTTTACCTTCATGCACCACTCAAATTTTCCAGAAGTATTTATTCAACAGTATTTTAGCAAAAGATGCAGGTGTTTTGGACATTGTAAGTAAATGACTGGATACGCGTAACTGACATGGGTTATACCGCACGAGAAACCCGATACTTTTTTTTTCACAGTCCTTTTAATATTTACTGTTAAGCACTGGTCCCAATTGAAATCTGCTATATCAGAAACTTCACTAGCCCCATCCTTCATAAGCACATAAGATGAAACAATATCAGCCACCTCTACAAACAACATGATGTATTGCAAGGAACCCATACCTGCAGAGCTAGCCTTAGAAAGAAGATCCCACAATGAATCCAGTTTCAGTGCAGGCGATAGCCATTGGTGGAAATGCCTGAAATTAAATTTAGTGTACAAGTAACAGTTCAATGCTTTTTGGTATATGGTAACATTTCAACGTCATATTTAGTTAATACTCTTTTTAAAATTACTGACCATTCTGAATTTATCCATTCATACATTTTTCTAAACCCATTTATCCAGAGGAGGATCTCAGCCTATCCCAGCAAGCATCAGGCACAAGGCAGGAACAATCCCTGGACAGGGTGCCACATACAGTACATTAGGGGTCAACCTAGCATCACCAGTCCACCTAACCTGCATGTTTTGGACCATGGGAGGAAACCTGAGCCCCTGTAGGAAACTCAAACTGACCACCAATACAGGAGGTATGCAGTAACTTGAATCCCAGCCTTCTTTTTACAGCCCAGCAAGGTTACAACTGCACCACCATGCCTACCTTTCTTAATCACTAATGAAATGTGACTAATAAGCAGTTTACTGGAATAAACAGACGAGACTAGACAGGAGTCCCCGTGGACTATGACGTTTGCTGATGATATTGTGATCTGTAGCAAGAGTAGGGAGCAAGTCGAGGAGACACTGGAGAGGTGGATTCATGCTCTAGAGAGGAGAGGACCAAGAACAATACATGTGTGTAAATGAGAGGGAGGTCAGTGGAATGGTGAGGATGCAGGGAGTAGAGTTGGTGAAGGTGGATGAGTTTAAATACTTGGGATCAACAGTACAGAGTATTGGGGATTGTAGAAGAGAGGTGAAAAAGAGAGTGCAGGCAGGGTGCAATGGGTGGAGAAGAGTGTCAGGAGTGATTTGTGACAGACAGGTATCAGCAAGAGTGAAAGGGAAGGTCTACAGGACGGTAGTGAGACCAGCTATGTTATATGGGTTGGAGACAGTGGCACTGACCAGAAAGCAGAAGACAGAGCTGGAGGTGGTAGAGTTAAAGATGCTAAGATTTGCATTGGGTGTGACAAGGATGGATAGGATTATAAATGGGTACATCAGAGGGTCAACTCAGGTTGGACGGTTGGTAGACAAAGTCAAAGAGGCGAGATTGCGTTGGTTTGGACATGTGCAGAGGAGAGATGCTGGGTATATTGGGAGAAGGATATTAAGGATGGAGCTGCCAGGCAAGAGGAAAAGAGGAAGGTGTAAGAGAAGGTTTATGGATGTGGTGAGAGAGGATATGCAGGTGATGGGTGTAGCAGAACAAGATACAGAGGACTGAAAGATATGGAAGAAGATGATCTGCTGTGGCGACCCCTAACAGGAGCAGCCAAAAGAAGAAGATTGGAATATTTGTACTGTATTGAACTTTAAAACCAAGATAATTAATATTTAAACAAAGTTTTTTATGTTTGCATATTTTTGTTTTTACAGTTTTAAGAACATAAATTAATGGGAATGAAATAAAATATATTTCAAGATGGCCAGGTTACAAGTGATACTGGATTAACTCAAGAATTGTAATTTAATTTTGTATTCAAGTCTTTGAAAGCAATTCAATAATGTAACCCTTTCATTACACATTTTCTGTATAATACAGTTGGTCAGGGAGACAATTTAACATTTACTTGCAGGATTAGCTACTAGTATACTGTCTTGCTGAAAACTCCCTTAACTTCTGCTTAGTTCACTTTGACTAGATGTGACATCAAAGGGTTAGAATAACCAAGCCAACTGGTCATATTTAACTTTATAGTACTTTGATTTAGGAATTGAAAGAATAAATCCCCTCTGAAATTTTTCTTTACTTCAGCGTTCTGAAAATAACAAGCTCTCAAATGTAATTGTCTGGCTACTTGAGGATAATTTGGTATACTGACTGTAGGGGCTTACCACAGCTGATATGCATTTTTAATTTATTTTACATATAATTATTACTGTATTGCTAATTTCAAAATGCTGACAGTTTGGAGTAGGTCTGAGTTTTTGCTATATAAATAAGAACAATTCCAAAGAGAGAGGTGGGATTTGTGTGTTCCATACAACTGTCCCATGCAAAGCCACACGATTATAACTTTTAATAACATTACTCAGGTTAGTCTAAAACACAAACTGATAAGAAGCAGCTTCTTAATTTTAGTTTTTAATATCTGGAAAAGATTTGGGATTAAATTGCTTAGAGATCTTTATATAGACAACATCTTTGCATCCTATGAACAATTGCATTCCAAATTTAACTTTCCAGCCACACATTTCTTTCACTATCTTCAAATTAGGAACTTTGTTAAACAGAACCTCCCTGATTTTCCTCATCTTGCACCCTCCTCCATGCCGGAAAAAAAAATTGCTCAATTTCAAGGACTTAGACACCATCTCTGCAATATATAAAATTATTTTACCGTCCCTCCCTTTTAAAGATCCAAGAGGACAATGGGAAAAAGATCTCAATCAATATATCAGAAAAGGAGTGGAAAATAGCAATGCAGACAATTATTCAACTCAAAATCATATATTGAGCACATCTATCTCTCTTAAAACTGTCCAAAATGTTTCCAGGGCAAGATCCAACCTGCGAACACTGCAATCAAGTCCCAGCCTCACTGGGTCACATGTTTTGGGCCTGCACCAAATTAACATCATTCTGGACCAAAATTTTTAATTACCTTTCAGACAGCCTTGGTTTCACAATCCCTCCTAACCCATTAACAGCTGTGTTTGGGGTTCTTCCAGATGGGTTTAAAGTGGAGAAGGAAAAACAAACTGTGATTGCATTCACTACACTTTTGGCACACAGACTTATTCTGCTAAACTGGAAGAATCCTAACTCTCCTCTTTTCAGTCAGTGGGAAACCGATGTTTTATACTATTTGAAATTGGAAAAAATCAAATATTCAGTTAGTGGATCTGTAAAGAATTTTTTTCAAAACTTGGCAGGATCTAATCAATAATATTTTAGAATAAGCTCTTAAAGCATTGAGGAAGCAATTATCTCCGGATTTCTTTTTCTTCTCCATTCATCTCTATTGCCCTATTAAACTAATCAATTTAGGTATGTTTACAAGCTTTAAGTTTTACTCCCTTGGCCCTGCTCTCTCTCTCAGGGGTGGGGGGCAACTTGTTTTTCAATCCTATTTTTTTGTAAAAAGTGATCTATTTGTATGGAATGATTACAATAAAATTAATAAAATAAAAAAAAATGTAGCATGCTTTAGACTTACTTTATTTCAAATCACATTATCAAGAAATGAAAATGCCAGCTAATGTCAGATCCTGCATGCAGTACTGACTAAAATGATCTAATTACCATTTTTTCAACTAATTTATAATGAATTAATCTCATAATTAAAACAACAAAGATATGAGTTATTTCAGAGTATTGATGCTGTAATTGCATAAGAATAGCAAATAGCACCAGGAACTGAATAATTTTTAATATTAAAATCAACTGAATGATTGCAGTTAAACTTTAATAAGAAATAATATAACAGAAATACTTAGAACTTTTATCTAAATAATGTATATTACTTGAGTTACTTTTCCAATTAAATTTATTCTGAATAAATGATTTCATTTATAATTAATAAATAAGTAATAAAATGTTGTATGATAGAGTATGATAGAGTATTTGTATCGAACATCTAATGCATCTTTTTTCTTGCAGTTTTTATTCATTTATCTGGTCAGAGTCTTTTCAGTGCAATCCTAGCATATTTCTATGTTTGGAACCTTAACTTTTCATAGGTAAATCACACTTTGACTTTATTTTGTGGATAATATTTGAAGGGTGCTTAAATACATAAGCCAGTGTTAATAAACTTTATATTTAACTGTATCAATAAACAGAATGTGTGAAGCAGTTGACATTTTTAATTATGTACTGTAATCAAGTGCTCTGAAATGCCATGATCAGTTGTTAAATGCTGACAGCTGAACACATTATCAATTAATTTGTGGTTACAAGAAAGTAAAAACTTCCGCACAATTTTGAAGTTTAATGGCACTGGAAAAACTCAGGTCAGGGATTTTTGTAATTTAATAATTTGGGGGTTTGATATATATGAAACAAAAGTTTTGACTTACTGATTAAAGAGCAGTTCTTATTTAAAATATGATCTTATCAGAATTAATCAGTTTTATCTGTGTTGACACCTTCAACTAAGTGGCCACTTTATTAGGTACCCCATCTGGTACTGCATAGGAACCCCTTTTAAGAACAGGCTGAAATCTTCAAATCTATTCTTCATTATGTAAAGCACTTTGAGCTACATTTTTTTTTGTATGAAAATGTGCTATATAAATAAATTTTGTTGTTGTTGTTGTAAGGTACTCTGTTGAATTGAGATCTTGGGAATGTGCCAATCACTGGTCTAAACCAAAGTCATTGTCATGTTGCTGCATACATCTTGATGTGATTTGTGTGTTGTAACATATTACATTATCCTGTTTGAAGAATCTAATTAATAAAATGTAGATATAAGAAAAAATGTACTTGAAACTGCCTGCCTCGTCTCTAAGGATCGCCCATGAAGGCAATTAACGCTGCCCCTTCCAGTTGGAGCACTATATAGTTGAGACACTCACAGAAAGTGGCATCTCATTCTGGACAACATATACGGATCTCTGAACCAGACCTGCAAAGCTAGTAATAGCAGGTCTTTATTTTACCGTATATGCTACATCATGCACTATTTTTGTTTAAACCTCTTCTGTTCATTAAACATGGCAACCAGGCTGGTGTCCCAACATTTATCAGGATCCAGTGTTGTAACTTGCGTGGCCGCAGTGTTTACCAGAGCATCTTGACTTTGTACCTGCACATTTAATTTAGAAGATGAGATCAGAGATAAAATTATATTTTGTTCTCTGATCTGATGACAATTTACATGTGAAAAGTTTTATTTGATTGAAACAGATATTTACTTAAGATTTTTAGTATGTTTAACCAATTTAAAACCTTACATAATACTTAGCGGCACAAGCAATGTTACTGGAATGTACCATTTATCTAAATGCTGATCGGAGTAAATTAAAATGTATTTAAATATTATGTAAATTAACCTAAATCTAAATGATAAAAAAGGAATTGTGCTCTTAAGACTAGCCTGTCTTGCTGTGTACAGCCTTGCCGCTCCACCAGTTGGTGTGATAAAAGGATGTCAATTTTTTGGGTTTATTTGTAATGATGACTCAATAAATAGTAATAGTAAATATTTTCCACAACAGTAAGGGCTTATAAGGTGATGCATATAGCCAGTACCAATATTTATTTCGGCAGACACGTAAATTTTTTTAACCTCACATTATCACTGAATATTACAGTGTCTAATATGTGATAATCCTACATAAGCAGCTGTATCCTGAAATGTTAGAACAATCATGTCTGATGCAAACTATAATATAATGGTTCAAAGGTTGCTTAGATCATGCACCTTGACCAATATTTGGTTAAATAACAACGAAGTATCTTGACCTTGTCCACATGATACATGCTGCAGCCACATAATTACCTGTTTAAACAAGCAGCTATTTGTTTTAATGAACAAGTGTACCTTAAAAATTGGCTATTAAGGGTAAACAATTAGCCCGTTCCACACTTAAGTATTTTTTCTTCTCAAGTGCCTCAATGGGGAGACTCTTCGAGGTATTGAAAGCAATGGATGATTTACAAAAAAAAAAGCTTCTGTACTGTCTATCTCAATTAAAATTTAAAACAAAAACAACCTTAACTGCTTTCAAACTGATGAAGCTTAGAGGAAGAAATGGATCCAAGCCATCAAAAGAGACAATGAATCACATTTTGATATATGCTGTGGTACTAGGTAAGTTTGGGGTCGGCACTACAAATCTGATGAATACATAAAGTTTACACATTACCTTAAGACTGATAATGTGCTGAGAATTTTTAGTTGGAACAACTTTTATGCCCTACCACTATATTAAATATTCTAAAGAAAGTCTTTTGCATCCACTCTGGCTTTTCAGCCTTGCATCGCCTTTGGCTCTATTACCCCATTTACCACCCTTTCTGACCCAAATCAATTCTGCTAAATTTGCTGAAATCTTGTGCATTTTCAATAGCTATAATTTTGCTTTCTAGTCTTCAAATTATTTTTCCCAAAGGTCCATTAATCTTCACTAATTGCTTTTCAATAAACTAATAATTTAAAGGAAATCAACAAAAACAACTTCAAACCCTTTGCGTTCTCTTGCCCACTTCCAAAGACAGTTATTAATATCTGTACCTCTGATCTTCCACTCTTTAGATAAGCTTTACCTCACCTCCCTTCCAAATTCTAGAATTGATATTCCTCTGGCAGAGAGTGCCCAGCATAGTGTTAGAGTAATTCCAAACTAAGCCCAGGAATTCGTTTTTGAGTTAGGAATGTAATAGTACAGTAAATGGTATGATTGCATTTCTTTTATATTTTCATAGTACTATGCATTTTTCTCAGTAAGTAAGTAAGGACAGATATGAAGAGGATGAAGAATGGAAAAGTCATTGGTCCAGATGACATACCTGTGGGAGCATGGATGTGTTTAGTAGAGATGGTAGTGGAGTTTTTAACCAGATTGTTTAATGGAATCTTGGAAAGTGACAGTATGCCTTAGGAGTGGAGAAGAAGAATAAGGGGGATGTGCAGAACTGTAGTAACTACAGGGGGATAAAATTGATGAGCCACAGCATAAAGTTATGGGAAAGAGAAGCTAGGTTAAGAAATGAAGTGATGATTAGTGAGCAGCAGTATGGTTTCATGCCAAGAAAGAGCACAAGAGATGTGATGTTTACTCTGAGGATGTTGATGGAGAAGTATAGAGAAGGCCAGAAGGAGTTGCATTGTGTCTTTGTGGACCTGGAGAAAGCATATGACAGGGTGCCTCGAGAGGAGCTGTGGTATTGTATGAGGAAGTCGGGAGGGGCAGAGAAATATGTCAGAGTTGTACAGGATATGTACGAGGGAAGTGTGACCGTGGTGAGGTCTGCGGTAGGAGTGACCAGGAACAGCTTCTGGTGATCTGGTATGACTTGTAAGGAGTGCTTCCGAGTTATTTGGGAACCTCCTGTGATAGTGCCCCCTTGTGGCACTCGGGAGATTCAACAAGGCTACACTTCCGAACTCCAGTTCCATGAGCAAACTAGGATGCTATGCCAACTAATGAATGGGGAATGTAACTGCTCCTGGACTCCAGTTTCTGTTTCTCCATTCTCCAGCACTTTTATTTTGTCCAGAGGTCATGGCATCGTCCAGCCATTCAAGGTGGAGGTGGGATAACATCAGGGATTGGCTCTGAGCCCATTTTTATTTGCATTGGTGACGGACAGGTTGACAAATGAGATTAGACAGGAGTCCCCATGGACTATGATGTTTGCTGATGACATTGTGATCTGTAGCGATAGTAGGGAGCAGGTTGAGGAGACCCAGGAGAGGTGGAGATTTGCTCTTGAGAGGACAAGAATGAAGGTCAGTATGAACAAGACAGAATACATGGGTGTAAAGGAAGTCAGTAGAATGGTGAGGATGTAAGAAGTAGAGATGGCGAAGGTGGATGAGTTCAAATACTTGGGACCAACATTACAGAGTAATAGGGATTGTGGAAGACAGGTGAAAAAGAGAGTGCAGGCAGGATGGAATGGGTGAGAAGAGTGTCAGGAGTGATTTGTGACAGACGGAGATCAGCAAGAGTGAAAGGGAAGGTCTACAGGACGGTAGTGAGAAAAAAATATTACATGGGTTGGAGACGGTGGCACTGACCAGAAAGCAGGAGACAGAGCTGGAGGTGGTAGAGTTAAAGACGCTAAGATTTGCATTGGGTGTGACGAGGACGGATAGGATTTGAAATGAGTACATTAGAAGGTCAGCTCAAGTTGGGCGGTTGGGAGACAAAGTCAAAGAAGCGCGATTGTGATGGTTTGGACATGTGCAGAGGAGAGATACTGAGTATATTGGGAGAAGGATGCTAAGTATAGAGTTGCTACGGAAGAGAAAAAGAGGAAAGCCTAAGAGAAGGTTTATGGATATGGTGAGAGAGGACATGCTGGTGATGGGTGTAACAGAACAAGATGCAGAGGACAGAAAGATATGGAAGAAGATGATCCGCTGTGGCAACCCTTAACAGGAGCAGCCGAAAGAAGAAGAGTGCATTTTTGTCAGTGAACAAAAGTTGATTGCCATAGGTGAAAAGATATAATAACTAATAATTTACAATTATAGATTGTAATCAATAAAACATTTAAGCTTAAACAATAAATTAACCAACAATATAAAAGATCACAGAGAATAGTTTTTTTTCCCTCTTCAAATAATTACACAGCTATTCACAGTACAGATGGGCCTTCAATTACTTCTTAAATACATTGAGGGAGTCAGCAGTACGGATGAAGGTGGACAGCCTGTTCCACCAACTGGGAATTACACAGGAAAAGAGTATGGATTGAGAATTGATACCATGCAGAGGTGGCATCAACAAACATTGTTCACTGGCATACCTGAGTGTGTGAGAAGGAGCATAGCAACTCACCAGTGTCTCCATATACGCAGTTGCTGACCCACTGACTACTCTGTAGGCAAGCATCAGGGATATGAACTTAATGCATGCTGCTATAGGTAGCCAATGTAGCGAACAGAAGAGTAGAGTATCATGTGCCCATCTTGGCTGGTTAAATACGAGACAGGCCACTGCATTCTGGATCATGTGCAGCAGCTTGATAGCACATGCGGGTACTCCTGCCAGAAGCGAGTTGCAGTACTCCAGAGGCGCAAGACCAAAGTCTGGAGCAGGAGTTGTGCTGCATACTCTGTCAGATAAGGTTGTACAGCATGAACCTGCATGAACAAGAAACAGTAGGAATGTGATCAGATAAAGATAGCTGCTCATCAGTCACCACCCCAAGGTGGTGTACTGACTTGGCAGGTATTAGAGACAGTGAGCCAAGCTGTACAGAGATGGTGAGCAGAACAGACTGGCTCGCCGGAATCACAAGAAGCTTGGTTTTTGCCAGGTTGAGCTGTAGATGTTGGTCCTTCATCCAGGTTTAGATATCAGTAAGACATGCAGAGGCTGTAGCTGATACCGCATTGTCCTCTGGAGGGAATGAGAGGTACAGTTGTTTTTCATCGGCATAGCACAATAGAAGAAACCATGGGATTGGATGATGGAGCCTAGCAAGGTGGTGTACAGAGAGAAAAGTAGAAGACCCAGCACCAATCCTTTGGGTACACTTGTACATGTCTGTTGTGCCTTTGACAACTCTCCTCATCAGGACATGCTGTAGGATCTGCCAACCAAGATGTAGATGTAGATACAGCATTTCCAGTGATGCCAATGTCAGAGAGGGTGGCAAGAAGTATGCTGTGGTTGACTGTGTCAAAGACCGAAGAGAGATCTAGTAGGATCAGGGCCAATGACATGTTGGTAGCACTAGCAATGTTGTAGCTGGTCAATCACTGTTAGTAGAGCCGTCTCAGTCGAGTGGAACTTCTTGGAGCCAAACCGGTTGGTATCGAGCAATGCATTCTGCACAGAGAAGAAAGAGACCTAGTTAGAAACAGCTCGAGTGTTTTGGAAAGAAAGAAAAGAAGAGAGGAAGACCTGCAACTGTTGACTTGGGATGGATCAATTGTTCGATTTTTGAGAAGTGGGGTTATCAAAGCATGTTTGAAGATGGTAAGAAATGTGCCCATGCTGAGTGAGGTGTTAAGGATGTGTGTAATTGCAGGAATGAGTGAGGAGGAGATGGCCTGAAGGAGATGTGAGGGGAAAGGATCAAGAGGACAGGTAGGGGGGTGACTGGAGAGGAGGTCGAAAATGTCAGTGGCAGAAAGGGGAGAGAATGTGGAGAATGCTGGGTGAGGTTTGGAAGGAGGCATGATGGGTGACAGCAAAGGTGAAAACTGACTGCTTATGGCAGTCACCCTATCCTAAAAAAGAATGGCAAAGTCATCAACAGACAATAAGGTTGGGAGAGGAGGTGGAGGAGGGTTAAGAAAGGAAGTGAATGTAAAGAACAGAGAATGTGTGTCGGTGGTGCTGTTAATTCCAATCTGATAGGACTTTACCTTAGCATTGAATATGGCAGAATATAAAGATGCAAGGAGGGACTGATACTTATCCAGGTCTGTCTGAGCCTTTGACTTCCTCCATTTCCTTTCAGCTGTCCTGAGATTGATTATGGAGTGCTTTGGAAAGCCAGGGCCAGGAGGATCTTTCACATGCAGGTCTGGAAGACAGGGGCCAAACTTTGTCAAGACAGGAGGACAGAGTCGAGCACAGGGTGTCTGTAGCAGAATTAGTGTCAAGAGAGGAGACGTGGTCAGGAGGAGAAAGAGAGTTGGACTATGGAAGAGGAATGGGTGGGAGAGGGGGAGCAGTGGTAATGGTGAAAGGATACAGTGGGGAGAGGAGAAGGGTGAGAAGAGGGAAGCAGCAAAGAGAACTGAATTCAAAAGCACTGAAATTGTATACATTACCCAGTGGGGTGAATAATTAGTGACCTTCCAGATATTTATTTTTTTTTTACTAAATTAGCTTGATTTCTGAGACTGAATCCTCAAAATGCAATTAGATCTAGTCTTGTTTATATAGTATAAGTATATAGTATAAGTAGGAAATATAATACAGCTTTTTTAAAGGATAATGGCAAGACACTGAAGAAATAAATAAAAAAATACTGTGACAACTTTTCTATTTCTTTATGTAAAGATATTAAATTGTTAAATGTAATCACCAATATTCTCTAATGTATTGCAGATTTATATACAATTTAGCACATCATTATCAACTTTAATATCCACTTTCATTTCATGCATTTAAAATGATACAGCCAAGACTTCTAAGAAATAAGAATAAAACAAAATGTTTATATCTTATGGGAGTATTCAAATAAAACAGTGCAGGAAATAAAAAATACTTAGTTGATCACATACTGAAGTAAAAGCATTATGTAGTTCCTCTGGTAAATTAAAATTGTTTAAAATTGGATTTTCTCTTATAAAAAGAAATTGAAGTGCCATCTAAAAGGCCAAAAATTACTTAGAAAGCAAAGCTGCTTTACCTAAATATTTAAAGGTGACAGCAGGAATTGAAAGAGACAAAAAAGAAAATATTATGAAGTAGGTAAAAAAAGGCAGTATTAAAATAAACCCCTGACTCCGGAGAGAAAGAGAGGAATGATATTTTAATCTTTCCATGTTGAATTCAGTAGTTTATACTGTATGGTCCTGATTAGGTTATAAAAATACATAAATAAAAATCTGACGACAAAAAAAATGAAATGTGCATGTTGAATATTTGCAAATGATAGACATGATTTCTGCTTAAAAGTTTTGGTCAAATCTCAGTTGTAATTTAGTAAATAAATGTACAAGAGAATGAAGTGAATGAGAAAGCACTAAAATCCTTTAGATGAAACCATATTGCTTGGGAACATGTTCTGCCTGTAGAATAGGATTTTACCACATTAATGTGGAAAAGTTGATCTGTGTTGATAGTTATAATCTTTTAAATCTTACAGAGTTGCACTGCTTTTGAGTTAACAGGCATTAGATATCAACACACATCATAAAGCGTAGGTTGGAATTATGAGCTGAGTGAACGTCAGATCAAGAACAAAGGGCAAACAAAGGCAAGAACTTACTCTATTAAATTCATATTTGAATAATTAATCAAAATTATTAAAGCCATCAGAAACTGAAAAAGAAAATGATTTAACTGATGAATCTTGTGAAATTTAAGCATAAAGAAACAGTGCTCTGCTACACCAGGCAGAAAAGTACATTTCTATATGCAGTAAAGCGTAACATTGTTTTTCTTGATTTCACTGGATATATTGTGGAAAAAAGTACCTTTCTTTAACAATATTATAGCTAATTATTATAATCTGTCTAACACCATGAAGTATGTTTCCAACATGTCTTTTCTGTTATTACTTTTAGCTCTACTCTAAGCACTGGTAAGAGCATTTATGGTATTAGTACAGTAATATGAAGTTGTTAGTATATTTCATCATTTTCTAATACCATTAAACAGCAATCTTATTGTTTCACTGCACAGGAGCAAGGCTAGCCAGAATAAGAGAGAAGGTGGACAGCTATTGGTAACTTTTTTTTTCTTACTCATAGAGCTATTTTAAGACATCACTGGGACAAGCTTCAGAATTTTAAAGCTTTCACCGCTTTAAAGAAAGCAGGAAAGAATTACTTACTAAGTAAAACTCAAAATATAACAATATCGGAACAAAAATAACTATGCTGAGAAATATAAGCTATTGTAATGTGTTATCGTATGGTCTTCCAAAGTCTGTTTCAATCAAAGAGCATTATGTTGAGAACTCTGATGCTAAGGTTCTCACTTACACTTAGCTCTAGGAACATATAAAGTCAACTTTGAGGGAACTACATTGGCTCCCAACTGATTCTTGCATTTACTATAATATATTTCTGTCAACTTACAAAGCTTTAAATGACCAAGTATCATCTAATCTCCCTGATTTTCTACATTCGTTTCATCTACATATGTTACTGCCGACCAACACTGATCATCTGAAGTCAGATCTCTTCGTACCATTCTTATCATTATTACACCACTGTTATTTTTAACCATGCTTCAATTATCCATTAAAATAGAACATAAGCAGTAATTGTTCATGTTGTTATTGGTAATTTATTTCATTATTGTTAACAGATGAAGATTTTATATAGTTTGCCTCAACATACATTTTGTTGCAATCAATATATCTCTTGAGATACCTGCTGAATACTTGAGAAGAATCATCTCTAATATTAGACACAAAATTAATTTGATGAGAGAGAAAATACCGACCTTATAAAGCAACCCCTAGGTTTTGTATTCACTATTCAGGGGAATGACATGAGTGCATGGTCTAAACTTCAGCTGTCTGGTTAAGATGTGATGCAAAAGAAACATTATGTATGTGGGTGGTTGCAAAATGTGTTGCTTCCTGGAGAAGCTCTATATTCAAAGACAGCATTAACCTACAAAAAATCATTTAGTCTTATGAATACTGTTAGAGATAAGTTTCATTAAATAAACACTAGTCATGAATCACTGTCCAAATTAATTTCAAGATATATGCCCTTTATTAAACCAGAATGGTGGAGCCCCAGCATCTGGACAGCTGGGCTTACCATGTCAAGACTAAATCTAAAAGAACATTATGCTTTATCAGTTAGGTTCATTTACATAACATTTAAGTATATTTTAATTTACACCAATAAGCACAAAGATACAGTACATCCGGAAAGTATTCACACCACATCACTTTTTCCACATTTTGTTGTGTTACAGCCTTATTCCAAAATGGATTAAATTCATTTTTTTCCTCAGAATTCTACGCACAACACCCCATAATGACAATGTGAAAAAAGTTTACTTGAGGATTTTGCAAATTTATTAAAAATAAAAAAATTGAGAAAGCACATGTACATAAGTATTCACAGCCTTTGCCATGAAGCTCAAAATTGAGCTCAGGTGCATCCTGTTTCCCCTGATCATCCTTGAGATGTTTCTGCAGCTTAATTGGAGTCCACCTGTGGTAAATTCAGTTGATTGGACATGATTTGGAAAGGCACACACCTGTCTATATAAGGTCCCACAGTTGACAGTTCATTGTCAGAGCACAAACCAAGCATGAAGTCAAAGGAATTGTCTATAGACCTCCGAGACAGGATTGTCTAGAGGCACAAATCTGGGGAAGGTTACAGAAAATTTTCTGCTGTTTTGAAAATCCCAATGAGCACAGTGGTCTCCATCATCCGTAAGTGGAAGAAGTTCAAAACCACCAGGACTCTTCCTAGAGCTGGCCGGCCATCTAAACTGAGCAATCGGGGGAGAAGGGCCTTAGTCACGGAGGTGACCAAGAACCCGATGGTCACTCTGTCAGAGCTCCAGAGGTCCTCTGTGGAGAGAGGAGAACCTTCCAGAAGGACAACCATCTCTGCAGCAATCCACCAATTAGGCCTGTATGGTAGAGTGGGCAGGCGGAAGCCACTCTTTAGTAAAAGGCACATGGCAGCCCGCCTGGAGTTTGCCAAAAGGCACCTGAAGGACTCTCAGTCCATGAGAAACAAAATTCTCTGGTCTGATGAGACAAAGATTGAACTCTTTGGTGTGAATGCCAGGCGTCACGTTTGGAGGAAACCAGGCACTGCTCATCACCAGGCCAATGCCATCCCTACAGTGAAGCATGGTGGTGGCAGAATCATGCTGTGGGGATGTTTTTCAGCGACAGGAACTGGGAGACTAGTCAGGATAAAGGGAAAGATGACTGCAGCAATGTACAGAGACATCCTGGATGAAAACCTGCTCCAGAGCGCTCTTGACCTCAGACTGGGGAGACGGTTCATCTTTCAGCAGGACAACGACTCTAAGCACACAGCCAAGATATCAAAGGAGTGGCTTCAGGACAACTCTGTGAATGTCCTTGAGTGGCCCAGCCAGAGCCCAGACTTGAATCCGATTGAACATCTCTGGAGAGATCTTAAAATGGCTGTGCACCGACGCTTCCCATCCAACCTGATGGAGCTTGAGGAGTGCTGCAAAGAGGACTGGGCGAAACTGGCCAAAGGATAGGTGTGCCAAGCTTGTGGCATCATATTCAAAAAGACTTGAGGCTGTAATTGCTGCCAAAGGTGCATTGACAAAGTATTGAGCAAAGGTTGTGAATACTTATGTACATGTGATTTCTCAGTTTTTTTTATTTTTGATAAATTTGCAAAAACCTCAAGTAAACTTTTTTCACGTTGTCATTATGGGGTGTTGTGTGTAGAATTCTGAGGAAAAAAATAAATTTAATCCATTTTGGAATAAGGCTGTAACATAAGAAAATGTGGAAAAAGTGATGCGCTGTGAATACTTTCTGGATGCACTGTACATAGTATGTTCTTTTGAACACACTTATGGCTTAACATTATCAAAAGATCAATATGATCTCATGACCAAGTTAAATAGGCAGGTACAGATTCAAGCACTACAGAAAATGTTTCTCTTACAATATCACTGTAAAAAACTTGATCAACTTATCTCATTCCTTTGACTTAGTTAAGCTGTGTAAATAAGAATTGCAAAGTTTACTCAGTTTACTATAATTTGTTGAAACATGTAGACAACACATTGAGTCATCTGTATAGTTCTAGTAATTTTGACTTCATAACCATTGTTATGAAAACTGAAAGCATGTTGGTTTAGGCATTTTTTATGTTTTCCCAACATAAATTACTTTAACATGTAATTATGTTTCTTAGTTTTAAGTTTAGCAAACATAATAGACTGTGCTTCCAACATTAAGTTAATCCAAACTACATAAAAAATAAAATAAATAAAAAAATTGATAAGTGGTCTATTTTAACAGCACAACTTTTATATTTAAAACAAGCACAATGTGCAGAATTAAAACAAACTAAAATATGCCTGTAAACTTTGACACAGTGGATGTCCATATTTTAAAACATTTTATTTCAAACATGCAAAATTTGTAATTAGAATAAGGTTTCATTTAATTCAAAAGTGCCTAACCTGGACAATATTTAGAAAAGCATTTGGTACATCACCAAGATGGCAAAGCACAACTTGTTTTTCAATCACAAGGTAATATTGCTGAGGAGTTCTGTCATATCATCCACAATTGCAACAATTCCAATTGTCATAATCTTGATGATGTCTTCTTCAGGACCAGCAGGATTTATTGGAAATACAAAAATTATTATATTACACAAATACACAAAAATAGCGTATATTTTGTAACACAATTACACAATCCCCAAACCCACACTCATGACATTGTATTATGATTGTTCTACAAAGAATTGTTAAACATACCTTATATATGTTGATGAATTTATAAGGATTCTCTCTCATATGCCATGGCAGGCCATAAAGTATTGCATCCCTCTTTCTTTGGTTTGATGTCCAAATGGGTATACAGAATCAAAATGAATTCTTTCACAATACCTCAAGAAACAAGGTTTATGGAACATTTACAGACCTTTAACAACCAACTGTGTTAAATGGACATAAAAGAACCTCTTAGTAAATGGACATACAGATCTTGAACTATATTATACTCTGTATGTGTATCTGTGCATGCATCTGGCAGATATGGGCAGAATCAGCGCCACAAGCATTACACAGGTGAATGACTATATAGAATTATTAGATAAACAGTTTAGAGGCCATATAGAAATAATTAATGACATTTAAGTGATTTACACATCGCTTCCTGTGAAATCCCACAGTTTGAAATATTACCTTCAATTACACCTGCAGCCATTCTTCCTAACAAAAAAAGATTTAAATTGGATTAACACACAGTATATAAAACAGTACTGAAACTTAGTCATATAATCAACCCCATCATAATGTGTTGATCTGTTCAACTGCAGGAGTTTTGTTAGATACCAGTCAAGATCGCTCTGAAAAAAGTTGCTCAGGTTCATTGGCACCATCCTTCTCCAGGGAAATTTGTGACCCATCAGAATACATCATATTAGTGTTTTTCATATCTGTTTAAAGTACAATCTATTAACAAAATGCATAAACTCTCAATATTCCATGGAACCTTAAATGGAATTGCATAAATATACCTCATTAAGCTATAAACAAAAAAAAAAGATAAAAAGAGAGACAGCAGGCCATCCACTACTACTTCCTGTCTTCTCAGAGAATATTAGCTGTCCATTGTATTATCCACAAAGATCAAATCAGCATTTACCTTCTTCATTTTGGGAGATTTGTTCTCATTTTTTTTCTAGTGTATTTGTGTCTTTTCCTTGGGAAGGCCCCAGAAGAAAGTTTGTTTCTAACCACGAGGCTTCTTCACTTTGTTTCACTTTCCTCGTATCTTGCAGGCACATCTTTTCTCCAACTTCACCTGCAATTCTTGACAACCTGCATCTCTTAGATTTTGACCGTAGTCCCCCATTTTAAATTTGAAAATAAGCTTAAAATAATATCATCCAGATGGGAAGCCTGGTTCTTAAACAGAGGTGCTTTACAGCAAGTGCAACGTTTACACTCTGAAATTATTTATCTGTAGGCTAAGCTTTGAATTAATATATTGTTTAAACAATTTTCTTGAGAATTTCATGCTTCAGAGGCCTCATGTATAACGCCGTGAGTAGAATTCACAGTTAAACATGGCATACAGACAAAAACAGAAATGTGGGTACGCCAAAATCCGCATTCTTCTTCTACATAAATCCCGTTCAGCATGAAATGTAACACTCGTGCACCCATCTGCTGCCCCACCCCAACTGCTCCCAGAATTTCGGCGGTTTGAATATGCAAATCAATATAAATAGCCCCTTAAGTTCATCATTCTCTGAAAAGACAATGGCAAAAGCACAGGGAAAACAGAAGAAGTTCAGTGAATACCAAGTGGAAGCAAGTTGCTCGAGTGACTGCGTGGCAGAGAAACTCAAAAGTTCAAGTTCAGAAAGTCGCACAGTTCCTGAAATAAATAAGAAGTGGCAAGATATCAAAGTCGCCGTGAAAAGGCGAGTCATAGGCCAGTGTCTAAGAGTCATATGGAAGCATATTAGGATACAGAGAAAAGAAAAAAAATAGGGACACAGTAGAAAAAAAAAGATTGTATTGTCAACTTTAAATTCAAAATTTCCACTTTAATCACGTAGTTTATTTTGTCATTAAAGATGAACCTTATAAACATCTCCTTAAAATCGTGTCATTTATTAATTTCTCAAATACCACCGTAACTAAAGTAGCATGTTAAATGCTTTGTATTCTATGTGTTCTTGTGTGTGTGTGTGTGTGTGTGTGTGAATCACTACATGCTTCTTAAACGGGCTTTCTCTTACGCCAACAGGACACAGAATACATGACATTCAAGATATTACAGCTCTCTGAACAATTTAAATACACTTGCAAAAGTCAGTGAAGTCTTCGTCTTCATACATAAGATTGAAGCGTCTATTAATTCAAACTGGCTTTTCATCATCAGCTTATAGCCATCAGAATTTGGAACAGTGTGGAGTTTAATTTTACGACTGTTCTGTTTTGAAATGATCGTGCATAG
The DNA here is from genome assembly GCA_026402145.1 of Polypterus bichir lapradei. NCBI lineage: Eukaryota > Metazoa > Chordata > Cladistia > Polypteriformes > Polypteridae > Polypterus > Polypterus bichir. The sequence goes on from JANRMT010062836.1 coordinate 15,904,903, forward strand.
CAGGATCTTGATTCAATAATGTTCTTTTCACATATGGACCAAAGCTGGAGAAAAGAGGAAAAGACCAATAATATAATTCATGAAATGAAGTGCCTTGAGCATGGGAAAGGCATTATACAGTATAAATAAAATGTATTATTATTATTATTACTATAAGTAGTTACTAGCGATGCTTCAAACACAGTTCTCTGGTAGTGTTCTACAGTATTGTGAAATTGGGTGTGTTTTTTAGAAAAAGATTAAAATATTGCCACAGCTACAACAATTACAGGAGAGTTGGTGACCAGACTTGTACAAATATAACAGTAATACTTCTGGGTAGCACATGGCTGCACATTTAACATATGTAAGCAGGCACATGTAGATATATGCAATATGGCAAGTATGGCTTTATGTGTGCACTAGCTGTCCCCCATGGCTCATAGTAGTGAAACAGAACAAACTTTAAAAAGTCAATAAAAAAAATTGCAAAAAATAAATTTAAAAAGTTATATTTTGTATTGAGAAGAATTTATATTGATAGCTGTCGTAGCAACATATCATGCTTTGAAGGGTTAGAGCACAAATGATGCTTTGTTGGACACAATAAGAATTTTAATAACTTTTACAAAGTCTGACAGTAAAGCCTTATGCCCCAAAGATAGAAACATCCCTTCAGAATAGTTTGTTCCATACAGACATGCATGGGTTGCAAGAGATACTGTAGTGATGTTTGTGTATTTTAACTTTCTTTCTTAACACTAGAATTACCAGAGCCTACGAAAAAACTCATAGATCCACCCCACCTTAAATCCGTTCGCACCTCTCTGTCAGTGTCTTTTGTCCTGTAAATGTGCTGATAAATACAAGCAGAAAGCAGCCTGGTATTCCATCCCCCACCGCCACAGAACATGCACAAAGTTCTCCCAGCTCATGCCTTGATTGATTATCTGGAAGTGAAGTGCTGGAGTTTTAGAGTGGAAATAATAGATCATTATTTAGAACACATGCATTTCATCTGTGTTCCGTTTCTACAATAATCTTTGTAAACACATTGTTAAAACAGAAATGTTTTTCATATATTAGTAATAAATGACAAAATGTACAAATAAACTATATACTGTAATGTGTGAAGCCTGCAGTCCAAAGATCAAATAAACACTTTCACAAAAGGTTCAAGGACAAGATAGCAGCTTCTGTGGCGTAGCGGTAAGATTTGCTAACTTCGTAATCAAGAGTCCCAGGTTCGATCCTGAGTGCCTCCTATATTTGCTGTTTTCAGTAGTGAGCTGCTCTTATTGTTAATATTATACAGTATACACAGTATACACATTGTTATTTTTATTGTTTCACATTGTTATTCCTTTTCAAGAACACCTTTTTGTATTTCATAGAAACCATCTCAAAAAAACAATTGTGTGTGATTTTTGAAACCAAAAAAGGTGACATACACGCCACTGCTTAATTCACCTTTTTTTACTCATACTGTATGTGACACAGAAAAGTATGTTTAGCAAAATACGATATGAAATAGAAACTTTCAAAAAGTATTTACGCTGTTCTTGGAATGACTGTTTTGTATCTGAACTGTCCACATCACTCGGACCAGTCCGGTCTCCTGTCCTTTAGGTCACTTGTTTAAGTGTAGAGAACACCAGCAGTGATAACTCTGCTCAAACCAACAACTCTGAGCTTTCGTTTCTTGGACCTCTTCCTTGCCATAATGAGTGAGACATCTTGCACTTAAATAATGTGAAACAGAGTGGCAATCAACATCTTTTAGTTTACCTCTCTCTGACCAAATCATTTTACTCATGTTGTGTATGGGGGGTACATTCAGAATAGACTCATTAGATTTGGATCAGTTGCAAAATGAATCTTCCCACTAGGGAGTCAGGCTTTAGGTGACAAACCTCTGAGTTCTCTCTGTTACCCATTCTGTGAGAAAAATTTTACTGAAATCTTTTGAATTTCTCCATTCCAATGAAGGCCCGTCCTTGAGTCAAATGCCACTCATGTGTTTACAATGAAACAACTTACCATCAACTTGGCTGCTTTGATAGAAACGAACGCTGGACAGGACTTCTAAAAATCTGTGTTAATGCACCAAAAATCTTTCAAAGAAAAAAAAAACAACAGCCTCAATAAAGTTGTCTCACAGCAATAAGGATTTATTTGTAATTCTACATGCAGAATTGAGACACTCCGACAGAACTTGTAATATGCCTAACGTGTCTGAATTTTAATCTAAAGTACAAGAATTTTTATATTGTTTTTTGCTGACCAGGTCACCCACAATCACCAGTTCACATCATACAATGAAATGTTTCTATCAAAGTTCAGTTACATGTGACTCTTTTTCAAAATTCTGAGGGTTGTTAAACATTGAACTTTATACAGCTGTCTGTCCTAGATAGCTGCAGCTTCTTATCTATTATCTACTGTCATTTTAAAGGTCAGTGCTTCTGCTGCTTATTCAGTTTAAGAGAGAAACAGAATAGATTAAACAAAGAAATCATTGTAAAAAGGATATGAACATTAACAATTTAAGATGTATTCTGAAATTAAGATCATACTCTTCAACACTAATAAAAAAAAACAAACAAAATTAGGATAAAGGCACTTTCAGCTAACCGCATGAATGTAGCTTTAAAAGTGATGTTTCGTGTCAACAGCAGCACCTAAAAACATTAAATATGTAAAAATGGTAAATGTGGGAAATTTAAATTGGAGTTTTATTGTAATTTTTTTTTGTAGGGATGGGCTCCAACCTTCACTGTTTGCAGGGGGCTCATGAATTCTGTGCTGCATCAGTGCTGATGGAGTGTTATCACTTCACTTCATGTATTTAATGGCTGGTCATTTCAAAAGCCTTTGCTAATACTACATGAGAAAGAATACACTGTCTGTTGGATATGTATTAGTTGGATCAAACATATCAATGAAATCTTGTCATCTGATCAAAAATCGAAGTTATGATCATAAACATAAAAGGATCAGTTTTACACTTACTGTATATCCATGGACATTACAAACACATTTCAGCTTTCCTTGCAATAACTAAGATTGTGGATGCAATACATATTCTTGTAAAATAGTAGATAGCAATTCTACCTCCAATTTCCAGAGGTCCAGGTTTAAATCCTAGCCAGAGGAATACTAGTGCAGAGTTTGTACATTTTGCCAGTTTCTACAGAGATTTTTTTCCTAGACTTCCACATTCTAGAAATATGCATGACTACAGGAAAGTTGACCTTTGATGTATTTTATCGAACTATTATAAAAACAATTAACAGTACTCTCAGCATTGCCGTCCCAGAAAATGCACTGGGAACATGCTTTTCTTATAATGACTTGCAAACAGCATTTCCTGAAGCAAACTCTATTGAGATTCAAATCAAATTAAAGGATCAGCCAGTTTATTATGCAGGTCAAACGTGTATACTAGAAATCTAAAAGAAGTCAGATTCTCTTTTTTACCACACACACACACACATATATATATATATATTATGGGGTGCCAAACAGGCAAATACAGTACATTAATTTTCTGAATATATAAAGTCAGCGTCAGAATATGTAAAGTCAAAACTTGAATATATAAAGTCATTCCTGAATATATAAAGTCAAAACTTGAATATATAAAATCAACGTCTAAATATATAAAGTCAAAACTTGAATATATAAAGTCAACGTCGGTATATATAAAGTCAAAACTTGTTTCTGAATATATAAAGTCAGCAACGGAATATATAAAGTCATTCCCGAATATATAAAGTTAAACCTTGAATATATAAAGTCAAAACCTGAGTAGCCTATATAAAGTCAGCGTCGGAATATATAAAGTCAAAACTTGAATATATAAAGTCACCGTTGGAATATATAAAGTCAAAACTTGAATATATAAAGTCAGCAACGGAATATATAAAGTCAAAACTTGAATATATAAAGTCATTTCCGAATATATAAATTCAAAACTTGAATATAAAAAGTCAGCGTCGGAATGTATAAAGTCATTCCTGATTATATAAAGTCAACATCGGAGTATACAAACTCATTCCTGAATATATAAAGTCAAAGTCAAAATATATTGATTGAAACGACTCAGGCACATTTTTAGTAAACTAAAAAAAACTGAAATAAGTTAACAAAAACATATTCAGAAAAATAAATTAGAAAAACACTGTTCGGTTAATGTTTTGAAAATGATGCATGTGCCCAGTATTTTGAACACTATATTTATTTATTCTTTTTGTATGGGCTCATTTTTGGACGAACCTCACAAGCTCAATTGACTCTGAGTGGCTTCTGTAGAAGTTTACTGCAACCATTACTCAAAATGAAAGATTTCTTTCACTAGTACGAGTAAAATGACAAGCACGGAAATTACAGAGTATTTGATGGAATTAGACCATTTTATCTGTGAACTGTCCCAACGTTCCCTCGATCTAAATTGTTTAGAGCGCATATCTAGATGTGCCGAGGAACATCTTCGCATCATTCTTGCATTTATCTTGGTCATTAATATATTCCGACGCTGACTTTATATATTCAAGTTTTGACTTTATATGTTCAAGGTTTAACTTTATATATTCGGGAATGACTTTATATATTGCAAAGCTGACATTATATATTCCAGCGCTGACTTTATATATTCAAGTTTTGACTTTAAATATTCCAACGCTG